>JAOVYX010018334.1:0-20379 GCA_035668315.1 Drosera spatulata | reverse complement strand
TTGGTGTTTGGGGTACTTGTTGTTTTTTGGGATTTATTTGGATCTGAATAGAATAAATAAATCAAAGAGGAGGTTTGGTGTTTAGGTCACTTGTTCGACACACATCCTGAAACAACATCTTTATTATAAGAAACAAATTAGGGATAAGGCTACGGAGATTTCACCCACCACACACCCTGCACTTAGCAGGATTATGTGATTATGTTGATTTGCTTTTTTAATTTGAGTAAATAAAGTTTGAAACATCATTTGTAATTTGTACTATCTCCGTCCCATAAAACATGCAATATTTGCTATGTAGACCATAATGCTGGTTGTGTTACGAATGATCCACTGAACGATCAAACAATGATTTTTGTAAATTTGTCATGAAACATCAAAGATGGTTTAAGTTATATACTATAAACTTGGAGCAAAATAAATTTCATACCTTATCATTTTGTTGTAAAAAGTAACACTTCAAAATGCATAATGAATAGTGCATTTACTGTACAGGACTACATGTTTTGTGGGATGGAGGGAATGTTACTCTGAGCATAGATAGATGGTGGATGGTTACCAGGTAGACTTTGTGATTAGTAGGATTCGGTACTTGGAGCACTACTGGTGACATATTTTCGTCTAAGGTGTTGTTCCTGGTATGAAAGATGCGAGTGGGTTGGAGAATTCAGCAATTATGTAAACTAATGTTGAAGATAATGAATGCGAACAATTATGGGTTGTTTCATTTTTTGTTTTTTTTGTTTTGTGTGTATGTGATTATTCCCTGCTTATGACCTTGAGGTATTTAAAGGAGAGTCGAGCTGAGGTGGTTGTGTGATGCATCGTAGAAAAAGGATGTTGTGTACAATGCCATGAGGATGTGCACTTGCGTTGTGCCACACTGGGAAAACACAGTGCTTGGATTGTGGAGCAGGAAGAGCGATTCTTTGTCATTGTGGCTATTCAGTTAGTTATTATGGATGTAGCACTGCCATGAATTTCTGCTTGACTCATTTAAGTGGTTTACTCGTGAATGTTAATATCATGAGTTACAAGTAGGATGTCAAGGCCTTCATGCCTATATATCAGCATGTTGAGCCCTTTTGTTGCAGAATCGTGAAAATGTTATTTTCATAGCATAAAACTGTGTGAGAATAACATCAAAATGCGTGCAAAGAGACACAGATTGCCATTACCTGTAAAATGCTGGGACTTGGGATCATATTAGGTATCCGCTTGTGATGTTGGTGGGGGCGAACACTGGGTAGCCAAATTATGTCATGAGAAAGACAGTTCAAGAAGCAAAGTAAAACTCCATAGGTTTTTGGCAATTGATGTAACTGTGCTTGTGGTTTAAATCACATAAGATTCAGCTATGATTTCTTGATTCAAGTGGTCGTTGTGTTTTCATATATTGGTTCCTGCTTCCTATATATTGCTGCTAATTTGGATTCAATTTCAAGTGGGAGTGGGGCTGTGGGAGTAACTAATGCTTTTTGTTCACATTTTAAGGCAATCGTTTTTTCGCTGAGTTATTGTGCTATCTTCTTGCAGTATAAGCTATGTTCGTGGCTCGCAATCATCTTTTGCGCCCAGTCGTTGGCCAATATGAGGAATATCGAGACTGATCTCAAACAGGTCTCCATGGCAATGATGTGAGTTTCACATTCCTTAGCTGTAGAAGTTTGGGTTATTAGGATGACTACATGAAGTGTTGAAGCTATGGTCGATGATATTCACAGAGTGCTTTTCTTGATGGTGGCCATCTCGTTTTGTATCTTGAATTAGCCTATCAACACTAATATTGATTAATGGGATGGAGTTGTATAACATCTTCCTCAAGCATTACTTCCATAGTTCCCTTAGTGGTTTGCTTTTCCCCTGGACAATAGCACAAAGGAGACAAAGTGACATGTCATAGTTTCTCGCACGTGACTATTTTCCACCGACATGCTTTTAGTTCGTCCAGTGCTCGTATTTCTGAATCCATATTATTTACATTCTAGAGTTTCTCTGACGGACTTCGTTGTCTGGATATCAGGTTTGCGATCATGGGATTGGTGACTAACTACCTCGGACCTCAGCCTAAGTCAAGTTGATATGCCTCCCTTCCGATACTAGTTCCGTGTTATCGTGTAGTTTGATTTTGGGTTTTACATTCTGTTGAACTTTACTGCGAATTTCCATTTTATTTTACAGTTGAAGTTGAAAATTAACTATGAAAGTTATAAACCATGGAAGTGCCGTATTGCTTCTGTTTTATGCCTAATGTTGAGATGAAATACAGTTGGCCGCATGCTCCTCCTCCTCCTCCTCATGTGCCTGTTTTTTTGTTTTTTTTGTTTTTTCTCCAAATTTGAAAGGAAACAAAAAGAGAGAATCAAATTAATAATGGTGTTCATGAAAGATAAAATAAACCATAAAAAGTAAACAAACAAAATAGATTGATATGGAAATTTAAAGATAGCGATTAATAAAAGTAAAATAAAATTCTTGATCATTAGATTTTCTGTAAATAGAAGGCAAATAAATGGTGTAACTAAGGGATTGTTTGGCATCACTGTCAAAATAGTAAAGATCAAAATCAGTAATAGAAATAAAAAATCAACAATGAAAATCAAAATTACTTTACAAAATAAAGCGATTTTTTATAAAAGAAAAATTAAATACTGTATTCAGATGAATCAGGAATCAAAAAAAGAAAATCATTTTTTCTGGATTTCTATTTTTTATCTTCCGTTTGATCAATTTGAGATTCAGAAAACAAAATCAGAAATAAACACTTCTGTTTCATCGGTCAGTAAAACGAAAATAGAAAACAAAAATCAGCCACGATATCAAACAGGCCCTAAGCTTTTAGATTCACTGACGTAAAAAAATCTTAACCTTAGTTTCAATCAACTATTATTTGGTTTATTACTTCATTGGTATATTAATATATTTTGTCTGTCCGATGCTTGTGATTGACAATGAAGATTGAATGAACAAAAGAGGAACATGAAGAAGGACCATGTGTTTCTTTTAAGGAGTAAGCCATATATAATATTTTCATTATCAAAAACAATATTTGATCATAATTTAAAGAGGATGATGATGAACAAAAAAAGCTCATCATGCTTGCCGAGATGGTTATGATGATCAAAGTAGTCGAAGCGGAATGTTTTAGCTTGATTTAGAAGAAGAACCATTTAATGCTCTTGTAGTTTTCCTTCGTTTTGATTCAGTCTGTCATCAATCTAGTTTGTGTCTTTCATGTTTCTTTTCATTCTCTTTATGATTATTCAGCTGCACAAAGAGTCACTTACCAAGTTTATTGGGCTGGTTAAGTTGAATCGAATCGAATGAAATGTGAAAAATGGTGTTAATCGAGCTGAACGAGCTCACGATTGTTCAAAATCGTTCATATAACTACATGAGTTTAATTTTTCTCTTTCATATTCAGCTAGTTTGATATTTGAAGGAGCAAAAGTGGAGCTTCTTTCGCATGCGATTTGAACTGAGCGAGCTGAGCCGAGTCAAGCCTCAAGCTCTAAAACGTTTCAGCTTTGCTCGATTATCATGTTCGGAGACTACTTGAGCTCATGGTTTACAACATTTGCAGACGCTAACTTGTGCTCCTAGCTTAAAAAAGAGATTACATTCATTTTAAGGTCACTCATCAATATCGATCTAATTAAAATCGACTTGTGAAAATAGGGAAAAGGGAATCTACGACTTGACACACCCGTGGATAGGTGTGTCAAGGGATTAAGTTTAAAATGATCCAATGGTTCAAAATTGTTCAAACATTTTGGATGGTCCAGATTAAATCTCAAACTCAAAAACGAAATAAATGAAAAATTCATCCAAATAACTGTCTTCTTTCCATCTCTAGTTTGACCCTTGATCTCCTACTCTTCATGTCCTGCAATTCAAAATCTTTCTTTGAGCAAGCTCAAAGTTGTCTCCTGTTGGAATGATCAATTATTTTCTTTACAGGTCTAGCATTCTGTCTTTTTTTATCAAAGTGAAAAATTTTGATTCTTAATTTTCATCATTTTCTATGTACAAAGCAGAAAATGGAGCATGGGTCTGGGTTTGTCAAAGAATTAGTTTCATCTCCACCACTACAATCGGGTGAGGATGTAGTTTTGAGCATTGAAGAGATTGACGCCTTAGGATATGTTGTTGATGTCGATGTTCCAAATGTAGACGTTGAGCCTTTAATTGTGGATAAGGTGGCGTTGGCGAATTTGAAGGTGAACAGATTTTTGGCAGAGTATTTGATTCGCATGAAGAGACTTATAATTTATATAATAGATATGCTCTGATTAAAGGATTTGGGACTCGTATACATTATCATCATCGAGCTCGATTTATAAATGAGATATTTCGAAGACATATTGTATGCAACAAGCAAGGATATAAAAAAGTGCATGGTGACAGTTCGAAACGACACAAGGACAGGGTGTGAAGTAATGCTTTGGATTACAAGACAAAAAGATGGGAAATGGGTTGTGGATAAGTTTATTGACGAACACAATCATCCTCTTATTACCACACCATCAAAGGTAGTGAAGCATAGATCGCATAGTAAATTTCATCACTCAGAGACATATAAGAGCCTTGTTGCGACACTTTACAATACCGGGTTGGGACCATCGCAAATCATGAAGGCAGTGAATGCTTTCATCGGAGGTCAAGAGGTTGATATCACCCCAAAACAGTGCGTGGACATAGTGAGGGCTCAACGAAAAGGCATGATAGGCAGAGAATGCTACAGGGTTATCAAGTATTTTCACGAAAAGACGGTCTCGGATGATTAACATTTTTTTCGATGTAATTATCGAAAGATGGAACTTTAGGAAGTGTTTTTTGGGCGGATGGTAGGTCAAGATCAGCATATTTGCAGTTCGACGATGTGGTTGTATTTGAAGTGTCATATCGGACCAATAAATTTAAAATGCCTTTTGCTCCTTTTATTGGAATGAACCACCATAGGCAGTCTATTTTATTGGGAGGATCCTTGTTGGCAGACGAGATTGAAGACACGTTTATTTGGTTATTTGAGCAGTTTTCTTTGTGTATGTATGGTCGAAAGCCTCTGGCAATCATCACCAACCAAGATTTGGCCATGAGCAAAGTCATAGCAAAAGTTTTTCCCAAAGCTCGTCACAGATTTTGTGCATGGCATCTTATGAAGCATGTGCAAGAACATCTTGGTCCTATGCAAACTAAATACTGTAAGTTTAAAGATGATTATATCAGATGGGTTAAAGGCTCATCCATTGAGGAGTTTGAGTCAGGTTGGGAAACCTTGGCAGCTAAGTATGAGCATAATTGGTTAGTAAAAATGTACAAAATTCGACAGCATCGGGCAAGACCGTATTTGCAAGATAACTTCTTTGCAGGGATGACAACTAGTGGAAGGAGTGAGAGTATAAATGCTTTTTTTGATGGTTATGTGCATTCAAATGCTATGCTAAATGACTTTGTTATTCAATATGATATAGCAGTAGTAGCAAGGAGGACAGTCGAAGAAGATGAAAACTTCAAGACCATGAATACAAGTGCCTTTTTGATCAAATCATCCCATAGAAAAGATCGCGGGGAATTGTTACACACGTAACATGTTCGAGTTTTTAAAGGAATGGGTAGCTTTTATACAGTACACTCATGATACTATTAGCAAAAATGACGATGTGATTATGTATAAAGTAGGATCAATGGAGTTTGAAGAGTACAAATGGAGAACAATTTCGTATCATCTACCACAGGGTAATTGATAGCTTCTCATGGCTTCTTCTTCTTGTTGTTGTTTTTTTCTTTCTTTCTTTTGGTGCTGGCATGGTAAGTTTTTTATACCAAGTGTGATATTGTTCAATTTTTAAACTAACTGTTTCTTTTTATATAGATAAAAAAATTACATGTTCTTGTCACAAGTTTGAAACATTTGGCATACTATGCAAGCACATTCTCTATATAATGCAGAAGAAGAAATTTTCAAACCTTCTAGACTAGTCCATTTTGTCGAGACAGACAATTGAATCAAGGTATAGGTTCGTTGAAGATAGACTTGGAATCATGTCAACGGAGGAAGAAAAGAAAGCATTAATTTGATTCATCAGATTCACTTTTAACAAGGCCATGGAAGGGGTGAAAGAGTCCTTTTCTTGCATGCAAAAACTAAGGCAGGTGCTTCAAGATTTTATCAAGGAGCAGGAGACGGTTAGTGTAACGCCCCGGTCAAATCCTTGCTATCGAATCGTCATCAAGAACCACTCGCCAGGCTGACAACTGGCCCCACAGACCAACACTAGTTCTTTCAGTGCGCTTTGGCCTCACTCGCGCACACCCTGGGAAAACTTCTTCCCAGGAGGTCTGACCAACATTACTCCACGTTAAGCACACTTAACTGCGGAGTTCTGAAGTGATGGGCTACCGAAAAGGAAGGTGCACCTTGTTGGTATAGGTAGTACTATCAATCCATTTAAGCATTTCTTTGGGATATTACATACACCCCCACTTAAAGAACGCAACACCCTCGTTGCGACTTCAAGCATGATACACAGCCCCAGAACCTTCCCCCACTAAACGGCTGACCTGAACCTCTTGTTCACAGGTCCTGCACGCGGTCGGAGGGTTGCTCTGATACCATACTGTAACGCTCCGGCCAAATCCTTGCTACCGGGTCGTCATCAAGAACCGTTCGTCAGGCTGACAACTGGCCCCACATACCAACACTAGTCCTTTCAGTGCGTTTTGACCTCACTCGCGCACACCCCGGGAAAACTTCTTCCCAGAAGGTCACCCATCCCAGCATTACTCCGCAGTTAAGGGGTTACCGAAAAGGAAGGTGCATCTTGTTGGTATAACTAGTACTATCAATCCATTTAAGCATTTCTTTGGGGTATTACAGTTAGGTATCCCGAAATAACTACGAGTCCAACAGACGCTTCTTCTTATGGCTTGTCACAGGCAGATTTGCTCTCACAAGTGTGTGTTACGGATCCAGCTGGTCCAGTTAAGACAAAAGGTCCTCCAAAGGTAGCTAAAAGGATCAAATCCGGTTTAGAGGAAAGCTTAGTAGCAACCAAACAAAGAACTTGTCGATATTGTGGTGTGAAGGGACATTATAGTACCGGATGTCCTAAAAAGAAGGTACTAAAATTTTTCATGGGTCATTAACTATTGTATTTCTCGTTATTTACTGATGACCTAATGAACCTGTTTTGTTGTTATCATGTAGGCTGAAGAAGCGACGATGAGGCCAAAGAACGCTATGTAGTTCTATCAATATGTGTTAAGTTGGAACTGGTTTGATTGGAGAAACAAATACCTCTTGTTCAGACATTTTGTATGAGCTTATATGAAACATGTCAAGCTGGAGTTCTATCAATGGATTGTTTTTGCTGCTGATATGATTTGTTCGATTTTGACTTAATTTTTGTATGGCTGTAATAGTTTGTATGTGCTTGTATGAACATATCATGGTAGTTTCTCATGTAAAGCCGGTTTTGTCGACTTAACTATTGTTTATGCCATGTCAAGTTGTTGTTTTGTTTGTCAGTTGCTGATATGAACCATTCAATGAGAAAAAAATGATTATTTTGCAACAAAAACTGAAAACGAATTACTGTCAAGAGTTTTTTCCCCTTTATTTCGATACTTGAGAGTACAATATCATGGCCATAGCAGCCAATAACATAATTCCTTGGCTACAAGCAGCCAAAGGAATAAATCAAACTACACCTTCCAGCAAATATTGGCGCAACTAAAAACGTGGAAAATCCAGGTTATTTCATGTATCGAAAGAGCAAACCGTCCAATTCAGGTTCCTTACAAACTCCACACAGCCTATTTCTTGTATCGAAAGAGCAAAACGTATCCATCAAAACAAATTTCAGTTCGTACAACCATTTCTTAGCATCTTGCATCTTCCAAGTCTCATAAGGTCAGCCAAATGGATGCAGCAGTTTGAATCCAGTACACACACCATCCGGACCATATTTCCATTGCAATTTGTCCTGTCTACTTACTGTAATCCAACCCATCTAAAATCGTTTTCAAATTATCATACAGCTTCAATTCCCATGTTTCAAGCCGATGTTGTCAATTTAGTTGCCATCTCCAGACCTCGCCATCACACGTCCCCATCCCAAACCCCGATTTTATCACCTCAATCGACCAACGAACCAATACTTTCCATGATCAAATTCCTCAACTTGGAGACAAACTTTGAAGAGAGACTTCCCACAATGAAGAGACTAAAAGGAAAAAAGAAATGGATGAAAATTGAGAAAATGAGATTGCACAAGAGAAATTCCACTTCAGCTTCTCAAAACCAAACTGGAGCAATAGAGTTTGAGATATACGTTCTCCATATCTTGAGAAAATAGAATGCACTTCGTGAGGGACGTTTTTTACACCGTAAACCTCTATTTCTAGAGATTTATAGAGCTTGAGTGTGGATGTTCTGATACATATATATTTGAGGGGTAACATTGATTATCATTCAAATGTGTCAATTTTATCCTTCGTCAAGTCTCAATCAAACTTACTAAATTAAACTCAAATCCAACATAAATACGTTCATTGTATTCAATCCCAATTATTAAACCAAACAAAATTTTACATTTATTCATTATTGATCCAGATCAAACAAAATAACTAAACTAGTCGATCTCCAGTCGAGCTTGCGCTGAGCACAGTAGCTCTAGAAGCGCCCAATTCACAAAAGAAAGATCCAAGTAAAAGCCAAAAAGAAAGAAGTCAAAATCACCAAAAACCCCAACGGACATCATCGTCTCCTCTCATTCTCATCATCACTCCCCCAAAATCAACAATGAATCATCCCCTCTCAAAACCCTAAATCCCCAAATCTCACACATTCCCTTCGATCCACAATGTCATTCGCTTCGTTGTTGTTGCTGGAGATCAGTTCATGTTCTCACTCCTGCGACGGCTGCCGGCTCCACCTGGTTCCGTCCTCCTTCGCCGCTGGGTTATATTGTACGGACGGATCTGGACGAAGGTGGAGTCGATCTAGGGTTTCGGTGACGGGGAGGGAGTGGGAGTGGGAGGGGTGGAGGAGGAGGAGGTGGAGAGTGAGTGCGAGTGCGTTGAGGGTTGTGGAGGGGAGTGGAGGAGGAGGAGAAGTTTCTGCGAATCCGACGATCGACATTCCTGTTACTTGTTATCAGGTTGATTCCAGCTGTTTCAACTCTGTTTTGTTGGTTGGATTCGACGTGGTGTTTGTTTTTTGAGGTGTGTTTGTGATTGTGATTGTTGTCATAGTGGTGAATGTGGTTGAATTGACAATGTGGGGTGGTTGATGGAGAATATTGGTGTAATGTGTGATTGGTTATTGTTTCGGAGTGGTTTTGAGCTGCTTGTCTCGCCTCGCTTGTGTCAAAGATATGTTGAGAACATGTATTTGATTCTATAGTCTCTCTGTTGCTCATGAGTGTGGTAAGACTGTTCAGCCTGCTAGACCTGGTCAATGACGAGGATACGTGGATTATTGTTGGTTGTTCACTTGTTCTGTATTCTGTCTGTTTGGTTTAAGTTGATGAGCTTGTTATATCATTATTTAACCTCTATGTGAGCTAATCTCTTATGATGTGCTGTATGTTGTCAATCATAGCCTGCAACTTGGTTGTCACCTAAAGAGCCGCATCTAGTCTTCTGTAGCAATAACTTTCTCTTGCTGTAGTCATCTTGACCATTATGTTCCGAGCGTGCAATGTTCTTGCATTTTTGCCTGATTGTGCAGTTATTTACATACCTTGTGCCATAAGGCTAATGCTTGGCGCAGCACCTAAGAGAGGAAAATTGTTGACAACGGTTTTTTTTTTGGGGCTTATGAAGAAACTGTTTTTGTATTTTGGCTGATCTGTTTAGGGTGTAATAGTATCTATAGAATGGGGTCGATGCCATGCAAGCGAACTACAATAGCTCATCAGTACTATATAGCTAATGCCATATCACTCCCCCAACATTTCTTCAGTTGTAGTTGACGAAATATCTTCTTCTTTTAGTTACAGCCTATAATACTTCCACCAACACCGCCGTGTTGATGGTGGGCAATCTCCATTACGGGAGGGTCTCTATGGCCTTGTGAAATGCTTCTTGTCCGTATTTCCCATCTGCTCACTTGATTTTTATTGCTTTTTTCAGACCGTGCATGTCAAATAGAAAATAAGCTTTATTCCTGGTTTATTTTCATATTCTGATTGATATGTATTAGTTCAGCTGTGTTTTGTGATGGTACACTTTTCAGTTTTTAATATTCGTCAATAGTGCATTTATTTTGTCCTATACTGACTGAAAATGTAGCTTTATTTTTTCCGCCTAAGATGTCCTGCATGCTCATAACATTTGTAATTCTTCTCCAACAGTAAGTTTAAAGTTATATTGCTTTTACAATGGGTCCTGATGAAGAGCTGACGTCAACTAACGTCATGCAGATTATTGGAATTCCTGATAATGCAGAGAAGGACCAGATTGTAAAGTCTGTATTGAATCTGAGAAATGCTGAGATTGAGGAAGGCTATACCACGGAAGCTGTTACCTCGCGACAGGTTGAAGTTACTGATGTCTATTCATATTGGCCAATTTTCCATTGTTTTAGTTGATTGCTTACGCTGTCAACTTTTATGCTATTTTTTATGCTTCAGGATCTCTTGATGGATGTGAGGGATAAGCTGCTTTTTGAACCAGAATATGCTGGTAACGTGAGAGAAAATATCTCCCCCAAATCCTCTTTACGTATTCCTTGGGCTTGGTTGACTGGGGCTCTTTGCTTACTCCAAGAGGTACTGCATCTGATCCTATGTTGAAGACTTAATTGTGAAACATAGGTCATAGGATTAAGCTTTTAGGGTTCTAAGCTTTAGGTTCAGTAGCTGAATAATAGAAAGTTCATTTAAAGCTTAGGTTATCTTGGTTCGAGGGTTCAGAGTTTAGACCAGGGAGTCAGGGACTAATCTCTGTCAGCCGCTTGCATTGTCTTGAATTGTTGGGGTTTTCATTCTTCATAGATTCTACTGTTTCCTACAAGCGAAGGACAACGATCAGTGCTTCCTCTTCTTAGTATAATATTTTATTGTTTTTTTCTTTAGTTAAACCAGTAGGCTTGACTTGCATCCTTCACATGGGAGATATGAATTGCAGATTATACCGGTGATATAGTTAAGGAAGAGAAAAAGAGATTTATTCGTACTAGATGCAATGCCTTGAGCTAACCTTTACTCATCCAGGTTGGAGAACAGAAGCTTGTACTTGACATTGGCCAAGCGGCCCTCAAGTATCCAAATTTCAGGCCATATGCCCATGACTTACTTTTGTCAATGGCGCTAGCAGAGGTAAGATAAACCTCGAAGATCGCTAAAGTTTCATAGCCTTTAGCAGCTCTTTTATTTGTTCTTTCCTTATTATAGTTGCTGTCTCGAAGTGTGCAGTTGCCAAAATCAATTTTGAGAAGAACCACATCCCTCAAGGCTTCGAAGCTCTTGCTCAGGCTCAACGTCTTCTCAAGAGGGAAGGTTCCCTTGGCAAAATTAAACTTCTTTTTCAGGTAATTATAGAGTCCTTTGACCCATACCTATTTGAGATTGAGGGCGGAGCTATATTCTAAGCGGTACTTGTATGAAGCTTACATATTTTTCTGTTTTTGGCTTTGTTTTTGTTTTTGTTTTCTTTGTTCTTTTTACTTTTATGTGGTTCTGGGAAGGTTATTTCTAGCATATTTTATTTGGCCACATCGATGATATCTGTGCTATTAATCTATTGCAATCTATCCTTTCGGTTAATCAGCACAATACCTACGTTGGAAGAAAGGAAAATGGTCGTCAGAGGTCGTTTGTTGTTCACTATTCAATGGTGGAGCTTGCTGACTGTAACCAATGTTTCTCATCCTATGCTATGCTCGTCAGTTTGTGTCATCCCTTTCCCCCCCTCTGTTTCACCGAAAAGCAAAGGAGTGAATGCCCTAGAATCTTGCTCGCTTAGATTCATTTGTTTTATTTGGAGGAGAGGAAGGTAAATATGTTAGAGAAGTTCTTGCGTATAGGACCAAATCTATATTAGTCAGCACAAATATCTAGTCTTCTCCTGCTATCATAAACCACATAGCTATCTTACGTCCATTATGCTTTTAAGCTACTCTTGCTCTTCTTCAGTTATAAATTGCTGGTTATTTGTGTTGTCTGCCGCTTTTTTCATGGAAACAATTCTTCAATACAATAGACTACGGCCTTCCTTACCTCTTTATCTTATTTCAATTTCCCCCTCTTCCCTTGATAAGTGCAATGTTTTGTTAGCATGTCTTATCTAGTGATGCCAGCCACGTCACTGTCTTATTACTAATTGTCTTGGTGTTCCTATCAACAGATAGAAGCGTCTCTGGAGGAGCTTACCCCTGCTTGCACGCTAGAAATACTGTGCTTGCCTCCCTTGCCTGACAACTCCGAACGTAGACAAGGGGCAATTGCAGCTCTGCGTGAACTGCTAATACAAAGTCTTGATGTGGTATCTGCTAGCAACATCCATGATTGGCCATCGTTCTTGAGCCAGGCACTTGCGAAACTCACGGCAGGTGAAATTGTTGAGCTTCTCCCTTGGGATAAATTGTCAGTCACTCGAAAAAATAAGAAATCCATCGAGTGTCAAAATCAGAGAGTGGTTATTGATTTCAGCTGTTTCTACACTGTGTTGGTTGCTCATATCGCACTCGGGTTTTCAAGCAGAAAGAAAGATTTGGTAATTTTCTTGAACTTAGTCGGTTGGACGGTGTTCAATCGCAATCCTTTATTGTTGAAAGTTCAATTCTTTTGTATTTTTTTTTGTTCATGAGGATAAAGAAGTGTTATTTTTCAATATGTTTCACTAAGGTTGTTTCTATGTTGTCTTATCTTGCTCAGATTGCAAAAGCTAAAGCACTCTGCGGAAGTTTGATGGCTTCTGAAGGGATTGACCTAAAATTTGAGGAAGCCCTTTGCCTTTTGCTTCTTGGGCAGGTATCTCTCTAGGTCATGATTTGATGTTGTCAAGCTATCATGCATATCCTTAAATTGTAGAAAAAGTGTGAATTTAGTGAGTTTGTTTTCCAGGGCGATGAAGCCGAGATTGAAAAGCTTCACCATCTTAAGACGAGTATCAAACATGCATCACAAAACTCAGTCTTAGCAAAGCAAAATGAAGTTTCTCTTCCAAACCCATCCTTGGTATGTCTCTCAATTTATCCTTCAATTGGTTGTATTACTTGATTGCCATCTCGACAATAAAATGGCATTCTGACCATGGGATGCCTCAAGGAACAACCTCTTTACTGTATTTTGGACAAGAGATGTTTGTCAAGTGTTAGCATATGTACTGTTTGCAAATCATGACTTTTCAGTTCCCACGCCAAACTAAAACTCTGATGCTTTTAGTCCTACAGAGTAGTTTTGTGCGTTATGACACCATTAAAGTCCATGGTTGCCTTCCCTGCATTTTTCTGTTACTTTTGTAATTACTAATGGTTGTATAGTTACTTGTTGGTTTCAATAATCTACTGTCACTATTGTGCCTGTTGGTGAAAGTGGTTAGGATTTGCTGATTGTATGTATTCAAATGATTTTCTGGAGTTGACAGGAGCTATGGTTGAAGGACGTTGTATTGGGCTTATTTTCAGATACTCGAGATTGTTCCCCATCTTTGGTAAAGTTTCTATATGCACCATACTGAAATTTGAGATGATTCTGTCGGGGGAAACACTTAAAAAGTGCATTTGCAGGACAAATATTTCGGTCGAGATAATAAAGCCAACGACTCTAAACTGACTAGAGGTGCTCCACAAATTCTTCCTGGTTTAGGCCAGAGGCGGTTGTATCATGCTCTTTCATCTGATCGAAGAATTGACAACAAACTTGGGCCTGTTGTGAAGCAGCTGGCTCCATCGAATCTGCGAAACGCACCCCAGGAAACAAGGGCAGAGAACCAAAGTGACATGAATATGACATCAGCTCAATTTAAAAGGGAACTTGGCTCTCGACGCAACCAGGATGTGGAAAGCCCGTCGATCCCTAAATTTTTGGTAGAAGGAACAACTTTTGTTGCTGTACTTGGTTGCATTGTTTTTGTAACTTGTAGATTGATGGGTATGCACTGTCGAAAGCTGCCTCCAGCACAATGGCTTGGGAGGGCATGCCAGATGGAAAACTCATTCTTCAGCACCTATAAGAGGGATTCTATTTCAGATGATTACCCAGCGTATAGAATCAAGAATTTGATCTTCTTTGCTTTTTCCAGCCTCAGGAATTCCTCAAGTGGCCGAAGCCAGAAAGGTTCGTGCCTCACTGCTAGCTTATCTTCGACTCTGCCTGCAGTACGCAGTAGAGTGATGCCTGTCGAGGAGGCAGAAGCTCTTGTTAGGCAATGGCAAGCCATTAAAGCAGAAGCTCTTGGTCCCAACCATCAAGTTCACTTGCTGACTGATGTTCTCGACGATTCCATGCTGCACCAGGTAGCAGTTACAGAACAAGCATCTTTCTTTGTGTTGATGGTCATCAATATGAAATACATAGGCTTTTCGTAGTGTAGAAAACACACGACCTGAATTTTGAGACGTCTGTTCTGCAGTGGGAAGGTTTGGCTGATGCGGCATATGACAAGTCATGCTTTTGGAGATTTGTTTTGCTTCAGTTATCTGTTTTGCGAGCCAAAATTCTCTCTGATAGTTTGGGTCCGGAGAGGGCTGAAATTGAGGTTTTGCTGGAGGAGGCTGCTGAGCTTGTTGGCGAATCTCAAGAAAAGAATCCAAATTATTACAGGTGTGTGTTTTCTACTATCTTGACATTGCAGTTATTCTTCTAGCCTTGAAATATTGGACAAGGTTTTGAAAGTTTGGCCAATATGGATTTCTGCTTCAGTTTCTTCTGAAGGATCAATTTGCCCCTTTTACCTTCTCTTGACTGTCGTTCTATTGTTGTTCTCTTTCACTGAATGGTTACAGCACTTACAAAATCAGCTATGCTCTGAGAAAGCAAAATGATGGTTCATGGAAATTTATAAAAGCAGATGTTGAAGCTCCACCATGATCATCAGTGCACAGGTCAGACATGACAAATATTTTGCTAAACCAGTCACTACCTTCGCCTGCTTGACTTTCCTGCCCTCGCAGATCGGAATCATTACTAACCTGACTCCAATGTGTAATGGTTATGTATGATCTTAATTGGATCATGAGAAGAAGCTGCTTTCATGCACCGGGCCAGTGGTGCAAAGACTAAGCTTGTTACATCAACGGAGTTTGGTTTGTTTCAGATTTTACAATCCGTTGCTTAAGCAAGGTGTTGGCTCGGTGGACATGTTCTCCCACGATAGTGTTGGAAGCTGCCCTGGTAGACAGTGATACTGATATGTTAACTGAGAGCCTTGTTTGCGGTTGAGTAGTTTAACCAAACAGCAAAATGTGGCATTATTGGTAAACCTTGTGAAAATGGAGAATGAGGCGAGACTGAGTTGGACAACAACTCGTAGTAGATGATGAGCATATACTTCACCTGAGCTGAGATTTATGTATCCAATTCAAACTGACCTCTATTTCTCCTTACTAGCTGAACTCAAAACTGAGGAGATCTGTTCAACGCATAGGACTCCAATATTTCCTGTCTTTTCGAGGTTAATGTGATGCTGTGATTGTCATGATTGACGAAAGCCTGAAACCATGCGTCTTTCTGAGGTCATTTTGCCTGAAGAAAGAAATCTCAGACAATCCACACATATTGTGCAGTTAAGTGCTGTTCTCATGTCTTGTGCACTCGTTTTTTAAGGAATTGCATCCACGGATGTTGTTGTAGCAACAGCACAAGTGCAGTTGTAATCTGGACCGTTGGATTTTTGATCCATCGGTTCAGGTTGTTTGGTGGTTTGGATTGCTTCTGTTTTTTTATTGGGTATAATTTTTTATGGGATTATTTTTTTTTAGTTTTATTTTGTTTTGGATTGATATTTTCTCAAGAGATTTTTTAATTTTTTTTCAGATTTTTTAAATGCAAAAAAAGAAGGAAAAAGAACACAAGCAGCACATCACAGTGCACACAAACACAACGGCAGAGTATCCAAGTCCCGTTTTTTGAATCCCAGTCGCAATTGTCAAACAGTAGACTTGTGGAGTCATCCGCCTGCTATAGGAAATGTACAGGGCATGCTGTAAATGTTTTTCCATGCTTGGATGAAATCAATAGCTCTGAAACAAGTTCACGGAAAACAACAATCAACGGCTCAAAATCTCTATAAAACCAACATGGGATTTGTACTGCAGGCGATCCCAATCCGTAGACTTGTCATTTATCATCGGATTATTTATCGTGATACTGACTCCCCTTATATTTTGCCTGTAAAGTTGAGAGTACACAAAGAGCACACTAAACAATGAAGGGAGATCTCACAGTACTCTCAACTAGTTCTATATCGGTCATGTTGTCTTGAGGCGGTGAAAATTCTCTTTTGCTTCGTAGCTCTGCCCGAATTGCCAACTGCTAGCGATGATGTTGTCCATGGTTAGAGATTTCCCATCGCTGACCGTCACTTGAAACGACAAGCTCTCGCCTTGAAACTGTCCCCATGCTTGCCAATTCTGTCCCCAGTTCCTCGACATCTGAATCCACTCCGTTTTCGACGCCTTGATCCTCACCTCCGATACGTCGCCTACACCCCCTACATTGTACACCAGGACAAGAAGCCAGTAAGGGTTTCCATTGAGCTGGAACTTGATACCGCCTTGTTTGACACATGAGACTCTCCTGTACTTCACAGGGATGATCCCACCTTCGTACCTGGCGATCTGGAGAAACATTTGCTGTGAGAGATCGAAGTGCTTTCGTGGAGGATTGCACCATGCTTGCGGGCCGCTAGAAGGCGGGCAGAAGTTGGTTGCCGTAACTCGGATATAGTTTGTTCCCTTTAACACCTGATAACATATCATAACGATCATAATTCTTGTCATAACACGAGATGTTATAATATCAGGATATATGGTTCATTTGGATTTACCATTGAGAATCGGCACATACTATCTGGAAACAAGCGCCACAAGCAGTTCCATTATCGAACAAAGCAGTGCTCAATGCTGTCGTCTCGAGGCCATATCCTTGTTGAAATAGATTTTCATATCCACATGCACCATCTAGAAACCGCGACACAACCCGCGTCAATCATCACTTCAAAATGCACATAAGAGATCCTTCTCGCGTTGTACATGAAGATATCAAGCTATTGTTTTCAAACAGGATGAATATACTAAGAAGCCGAGAAGAGAAGAACTTGATACTTACACATTGTCGCGTTACCACTCAAATCACCATAGAAGGTTGCATGAGCATCATCCCACCCTACTGCTCCAATACCAAGCAACGTGACAGTAAAACAACCAATGAGAAATCTAAATCCGTCCATTCGTGATTGTATCGATGTTGATTTTGCGCTTGAAGTGCACAAAAACTTCATGTCAAGGCTCATGGGTATATGTATTGTATATACATGCAGCGTTAGATGGAAAAGACATGTAGGTGATCAACATTGTTTGCATGATTATATTTGAAAGAAAAAAACCATCCTTTGAATAGAAATAGTATACATTGATACTTAATCTCGAAATTCCGAGATTTGGTTGCGATTTTCCTTATTATAGAGGTGTCTTGAACATCCTGGTTTGAAAATAGGCTAACATGATGAAATATATGCTTAAGGTAATCAGCAAGATTTTGGTTTGCCTATTCTGTCGCGAAATTCACTATTGTCGAATTTGGGCTGCTGCAACATTTGCTTGTTCGCTGGTAGCTCAATCAATTCAAGAGTATGTCGCCATCTTGATTACAAGCCAGTCAAGCCAGTTTATGAGGTCTTTTTTTAGACGAGATGAGTGTTCGACAGGGCCTTACTTATAATTGCTTATAAGCAGAATAAGTGCTGTCCCGCTGACCAAACCGACATATATTGCACTTTAAATCAAGTTTGTGTCTCAAATAAGTGATATTAGAGCAAGGAATCACTAGCGGATTCAGACATCGAGAATCTAATTGTTATTTAGCGTCTTGATTCCTAACGCTATCATCTATCTGACAAACACTTAGTCGTCAAGTAACATACATCCATTTGCAATAATAGTTAATCAACATTCCTTTTCACCATTTCTATGTTCATTTTGTTCATTCCTTTCGAGGATGACGCTTTGATTCCTATTGCTGATGATGCATTGATTCCTTTTGACGATGATGCTATCGAACGGAGCAGGATTTCGTCCATATAATAAGGATTCATGGTCGAATCCAATCCGCCCTCGAAGAGTTTCACAAACGACCACACTTTATACTGTAAGAGAAAACAACATGAAAGAAAAGTCATAATTCATCAGAAGATTACCATTTAATTGATAAACCAAGTCTAGAACACTTTATTTATAAGGTAACTATAAGCTGTCACATACCCACGTCGGAGGTATAGATATAGTGACATTACCGAGATCGTTGAGTGGAAAAGTTCACTGTTCATGAATAAGCTATATAGGAACTTTTACCTTGGATTTTTTGTCTTGTGCCCGAGCAAGTTCATATTTTTCCATTAACCAGTTTCCGACTATTCCATCATCCTTTTAAGAAATGAATATGAACTCCGATTTCGTAGCAACTTCTTTTCCATCATAACCCAGAACCGTCTCTCGGTTCCTACGCGTCCAAAGCCTGAGCCATCGTGTACCTTTCGTCTCTTGTCATCGAGGGGATGTTCGTCCTTTGATCTCTCGATAAACATGTAGCATTCTCCTTCCTCGAAGGAAACCCACTTGCTGTTTTCATTTTTGCGACTAGGACAGAAGAAAACACGATTAGCCGAAATATACGTATGAAACATTGCACTATTACACATATCTTAGAATCACTCATTATTCAAGTAATCGTGTCATTGCCGATAACATTGTTGTCGCAAGCGTTTCTCAAAGGAGACATAAATTGTACTATTGTCGTACTCATGTATATAGGATGCTCTTCGTAGAAGTTGCTCACATCGATCTCTTGAATCATCCCACGGCAGAGTTTGTTGCGTCTACATAGATAGTCGATCGACTGATCCTCTGTTGGTTTGAAAATACCCCAATCATCGACATGAACAAAAATCACACCCTTGTCGTCCTCCATCATTAGCTATTCGAAACAAGAACAATAATCGAGATAATTCCGTCAATGAACAGAGGAAGTAAAACAATGTGAAAAACTAGGCAACAACCATAAGATCATATAGGTATGTGCTAGGGTACTGTATTGTTTTATTTATTTATTTTATTTTTTGATCAAATAGAGTACTGTATTTTAACTAAAGGAACATATTAACTTCGAGCATGCATCTTTTATAACTCGAAGATTGTGGTTATTTCTTGATGAAATGCGGATTGCAATTGCTTGATGTTATATCTCTTGCCGCATTTATGCCCGATATATTTTACATCATAACTATTGGAACTATAGACACGCCTCACGGGTGACAATCATGATAAGAATATCGATATTAGCGACAACAACATCCAAAACGGTCAGAGGATCAAATAAGCTGTATGTTATTTCACCAAGCATATGCCTAAAATACTCTATTTTTTATAAAGTTTCAGTCACTAACACGGATATTATAGCATGCATGCATCGGTCTTAAACTTAGAGCACCGACAAGGGAGGAATCACAAGCCTGGAGTGACTAGTTATAGGTTAACGCCTAACAGGCTCGAGTTACACGACCCTCAGTTTCCATGCTATTGGACGCGACCAAAGTTTCCTCACGAAATCTTTTACAAGATAAATGTTTCGTTATTTACATTCACAAAAATATGATTACATTGTCCAGTTCCTACTGATGCTCGTCTCACCACAGAAAAAATAAAGCCTCACTCAGCTTTACCAGCTATTTTAACATTGGTGAAGAAAGCAGAATACTGGACATACTTGACTACATTAGCATGTACATGTACACGAGCCTTTGCCGATACCTAGCTCTTGTTCATCGAAAAAACCAGATTCTGTTCTATGTTGATCGCCAAAACTGTTTTGTATGTATAACTCTTCACCATCTCTTTAAAACAATGCTCGACCTGCACATACATAATCCTCAGCCTCGGGCGACTGCGCACCAGAATTTCCCAATCCATCAGGATACCATCTCAACCAGCACGCCCGACTGTTCTAGGCATCTTCTTGGAAGTAGCTGCCAGTAAAAGAGATAATCAAACATTTTAAGCCAACTGCAGGGAAGTTTTTATATCCTGGTGCCAAAACAAAGAAACAATAATGTAAAAGTATAAATCGATGAGGAAAGTAAAGTGAGAGCAAGACTTACAATCTTCTACGTCCTTCAGTTGGTAGTAGTGTGGGGCGATCTCAACCAGCCACTCAG
>JAOVYX010018333.1:0-20382 GCA_035668315.1 Drosera spatulata | reverse complement strand
TTAAGAGGCATGAAAAGCCATGACTGTCATGTGTTCATGCAGCGATTGATCCCTATTTTCTTTAGGGAGCTTCTGCCACCCAATGTTTGGAAAGCGTTAACGGAGCTGAGCCAATTTTTCAACTCCATGGAACATCTCCCAATCCATTTGCCGTCTGAGCCGAAGATAGCCGGACCTGTACATTACCGGTGGATGTATGTCTTTGAAAGGTAACGATTTATATTCAGTGGCTTTCCATGGATCTTGTTACGCATATGTGAAATTGATCCACTATATGTTTGCAGGTTTTTCTTTCATCTAAAACAAAAGATTGGGAACTAAGCACATGTGGAAGGTTCTATATGTGAAGCTTATCTTCTGGAGGAAGCTTGCAACTTTGCGAAGTTGTATTTTTCCGAGAGCGTGGACTCAAAGGCTAATGATCTTCCTCGGTGTGCTAGAAGAGGCTGTGATGATGAGGAAGCACTTGATCTTCCAGATATATTTCGCAGAAATGGAGGATATGCCTCAATTGTGAAGAAGAAGAAGAAAAATATCAGAGGACAGACGAAGCTCACACTTGAACAACGAGATGCCGAGACAGCTCATAGATATATTTTGACCAACTGCGAGCTTATTACGACGTTTGAGAGGTATTTAATCCAAGTACTAATCAAATGTGAATATGTAATGCTAAGAAATACACATCAACAAGCTTACCTTTATTGATGTGTATGCGTCGTATATGATAGATTATTTGAGGAGGACATGATCAGAAATGGTTCAGTGAACACAGCCGAAGAAGCATAGACCATGGGTCATCATATTTGGCCGGTTTGGCTGAAAAACCATGTGATTTATTTGAACAAGTTCAAACAATATGTGGTGAATGACTTTCTTTTCGATACATACGGGATCCTCATTGATATTGTTAAACTTCAATACATAGCCCCAAGATTTAGAAGTCTGGAGACAGTCCTATTCAAATGTGAGTGGTTCGATTCTATCTCGGGATTGAATGTTCATCCTAGCTATGGGATTATGGACATTGATCACACATCAAGATATAGAGGTCTTTATGATCCTTTTGTTCTCGTCACACAAGCTATCCAGGTCTACTACGCTCCTGATCCAGGGTGTACCACGACAATTCAAGTGGTGGGCAGTCTTCAAAACGAAATCAAGATCAACAATTGATGCACCGGAAGCCATGGAAGATGCATATCAAGAAGACTTGACTCATTCTTGAAATTTTGGGGCAAGAAGATTATGAGAATAATGATGATGATGATGACGATGATGATTATGATGATGATGATGATGATGACATAGACATATAACAGAAAGAAGAAGCAGAGGTCGAGACTGAAACAGAAGAGGAGGATGAAGAAGCTGAAGAGAAGGCTACAAATAAAGAGGATGGGGAGGATGATCAGAATGATAACGATGGGGAGGATGTCGACGAAGAGGACTAAAGGTTTTCCTAATGCAAAAGTGTTTTTTAAAATATAAAAACGACAAAGGTTTAACACTTGCAAAGTTAATAGCATAGCAATTTAACACAAGCTAAGCGTATTTCGTATTATTTCAGATGTCTTCTTCTTTTGGATCTAGAGGGAGGCGTGGAGCCTCACGTGGAGGCTCAGGATCTCGTGGAGGGAGGAGCCAGAATAGATGTTCTGATCCTGACAATAAGATCACTTCATGGGCAACAGACCCAGGGTCATCTCAGTTTGACATCATGACGTCAGTCCCAGGACATGATGCCTCGATACGAGAGTCAGCAGAGGCATCTCAGCCATCTCCACGGTTATCTACCGCTGGACAGTCGTCTGGAGCTGTTAGTAGACGTTCTCGTGCATCTCACCGGACACATCTTGATCCTAACAGTTCCCTACATCCTGACACACATTGATATAAATTTTTTTATGTTTCAATCTTTATGACTTCCTTTCATAGATAATTTGTCCAATGTATCCTAATATCAAAGACAATATCAAATAATGTGTAGGTTTCATCATGGTGATGTAGTCAGAGGGACAGTTGCTTCATTCCAGGCTTTCTATGAGGAGCCATAGATGAATTTTGGAGAGGTCCCCACTATTATTCGGGATCGTATATTCGGGTATTTTTGGGTTTGTGTTTAAGTTTAATTTTTCTGATAATTTAGGGTTTAGGTTTTTTAGTCCTTCTAATATATATAGTTCATAAGCTATTTACTCTTTATTGCAGACTTTGTTTTCTTCGTATTCCTCCTTGGACTCCTAAGTACGTGCAGGTTGGGAGGCCAAGTTGGATGCGCGTATGCGGGACTCCGTGTACAGGGCACGATTGGTTCTTCAGGGCTTCGATTGGGATTTCATCTGGACCCATAGATTTTCTTGAGCTCATCCGCTGTAAAACCTCCTTAACTTCCTATGTCCTAATGCGACAAAAGTAACATCGGTTCATCATCACATTTACATTCTCACTTGTTTCATTCAGAGACACTTTCCTTGTGTAATTAAAGAGTTTGTCAGAATACTCTCTTCATCTTTCCTTAATGTCCTCATCAGCCGTAAGAATATGCTCGGCATCGTCCTTAATACACTTTACCTGACCTAAATCCTTAGTTCTTCTGTCTCTTGATCTAGCTAACTTAAAGACTCCTTTTTTTCCCTCTTTTGTCTTCAGTCTTTTATACAACTTTTCATACGATTTATTCTTCGCATCATTCACGGCATATTTAGCGTCTTTTTTGTCACGCCTATTCTTCTTCAAATTTTCATCACTATGACATTTAAACAAAGCCTTGTAACATTCTTTCTTATACTTTATCTTATGTTGAATCTCTTTATTCCACCACCACCCCTCTTTATCCAAAAGTTGTTGGCTCTTAGATTGTCCTAATGTCTCATTCGCTACACGTCGGATACAATCAGCCATCGCATCCCACATCTCACATGCACTCCCGTCAAATGTCCATGAACCTTCTCTCATCAACCTCTTTCTGAAAAACTTTGCTCATCTCCTTTTAAGTTTCACCATTTTGTCCTTATGAGATTATATTTTGTTTTCTTCTTCTTTTCTATTTGAGACAGAAAAACATCTACAACTAACAAACAGTGCTAAGTGGTCAAACATTCTCCTGGGATAACCATACAATCCTTGCAATCCTTCAGGTCTCTTTGTCTCATAAGAAAGTAATCAATCTGAGACTTGCATAAACCACTCTTAAAGGTTATCAAATACTCTTCACGCTTTTTAAAGAAGGTATTCGCAACCATAAAGTCATATGTTACAGCAAAATCCAATATACTTCTCTCTTCTATATTTCTCTTACCAAAACCAAATCCTCTATGAACCTCTGAGTAACCATCTTTCTTCTCATCGACATGTCCATTTAGATCCCCACCAATAAAAACTTTTTCCCTATCAGGGATCGACTGCAGTACTTCATTCATGTCTTCTTAAAATTAAACCTTAGCATCTTCTTTAACACCTACTTGCGGGACATAAGCATTTACCATATTAATCACTTCCTTCCCAATCAACACCTTAATAGAAATCACTCTATCTCTCCAATGCTTAATACTAATCACATTTTCTACCAACTCTTTATGCATAATTATACCAACTCCATTCCTAGTGCGACTTTGATCACAATACCATAACTTGAACCCCGCACTTTGAATAAGGTTAACCTTATTTCCGATCCACTTCGTCTCCTGTAAGTAAACGATATGAATCCCCTTTTTAACCATTGTGTCTACTATCTCTAAAAGTTTTTCATTCAAGGTCTCAATTTTCCAACTAATTAAACGAACTCTATTTTTCTGAACTAACTTCTTTAATCGCATCCGTCCGTGATGCTGAATCCCTTACTCATTTTTCACTATATCCGGACGTCGATGTAGCGACCTTTGCTCATTTTTAGAAGCACTCAAGCCGTACAACGCGTCGTTGCTGAGGTATGCCCCAAGGAAATTTTCACAAGTCGTCATATTCATGTTGAGAGATCCAACGGGACTTTTTACGTATTGGCTGTCGGTTACCTTACACACAACCCTCATCATTTTATCCGGAATTGGGATCGATTAGGGACGGAATAAAAATCTCCAACCTATATAGATTTAAACTAATACATAAATAAGAAAAATTAAAAGTACACTGTTTTCTAATAATACACTATAAATAAGGATATATCATCATTGATCTTATCAATTTCAATTTAATATCCGTAATAATTCAATTATACTCAAATCCATATTTATAATCATTTCAATTTAAAATCAGTCAATTGTGCTCTAGTCCATATTTATAAACTCGCAGGTTTTTGAGATTCCCACAAATGTCATGTCATTTGATTTGATCAACACCGTCCAACTCCTATCTTGAAGATCTTGGTTCTTCGGACAACTATTTATTTTTTAAGATATAATTTAATATAATTTAATATATTTTTTTTATAAAATTATTATGAAACATTAATGATAAATTAAATTATGAACTTTAATGCTAAGTCAATTTAAGATTTTTTTTTGATATTTTTAAGAATAAGAACGAAACACTTCGAAATATGTGTCATTGCAAAAAATTATGAAACGAAAAAAATATAACGTTTAATTATTATATTATTCAATACATATTTTGAGAAAAAATTTTTATCGTTTTAATAACGTAAAAAAATTATATCAATTTTAAAAAAAATATTTTAATTTGAGAATATTGAACTCTGGAGCATGGAACTCCATCAGAACCAGTCGAGACAAGTACAAGGCAAAGACTGTCACAGAGAACTCTCTTTCAGTAGAAACATTCGGATAACGATGTCAGTAAATACGTAAACCCATGGCTTGAGTAACGAGGGGCCGAAATGTATCCAGCAAGGAAGTGTATCGCAAAAGTGTCGCCAATGTTGTTCATTTTTCAAATATCAACTGGTACAACATAAAGCTCAATCGCATTATTCAATCATACAAATCCAGAATGGTACCTGGACAATGAGCTACTGAAAATACAACACTGTGGATCAGCTAAGGTACTGAACTTAGACAGTACCTTGAATACCTCGACAGTACAAAATCATCATAATGATAAATCATCTCGATAACTTACCATTCATATCTTGTTGCGGTACCAGAAGACGCCTTGGTTCTTGTCGTCCTCATCAGGCTCGACGTAGATGCACTCCTTTGCTTCCCTCCACATTGCCTTGAAAAAGGAAGTCCCGTCGAAGCGATAGTACTCGCCCAGTATCGGCTTTATAGCCTTTGTGGCCTCCATGGCATGGTAATGAGGCATTGTCGAGAACAGATGGTGAGCCACGTGGGTGTCAGTTATGTTGTGGAAGACCTTGTTCAAGATACCGTAGTCTCTGTCGACTGTCGCCAATGCTCCTCTCAACCAGTCCCATTCCGAGGAATCATAGTGAGGCAATGCAGGGTGGGTATGCTGCAAAAAGGTTATCAGCACAAGGAACCCGTTTACGACGAGAAGTGGGGCGCCATATACACAGAATACCCACACAAGCCCTTTGGATGCTGCTAGGCGAAAGAGACCATAGGATACCACCAGAACACCGATATCTGAGATGTATATCTGGAGTCGCTCACGGTCATTGTATATTGGACCATAAGGGTCATAGTGACATGCAAATCTTTCATAATGGCGACCTGAGACGTTGAAGAGGAGATACAACGGCCAACCTAGGATGAGCGTGATGGTTAATGTGAGGACTCTACCAAGCGGGTTGTTGAGGTACTTGGAGAACCATTGGAGAGACGATTTCTTTTTAGGGACGAAAACCTCATCCTTTTCAAGGGAACCAGTGTTGGAATGGTGGCGACGATGGCTGTATTTCCATGAGAAATAAGGGACCAAGAGGCACGAATGAAGGACTAGACCAACTGTGTCATCGAGCCACTGGTAGTCACTGAATGCGTGATGCCCACATTCATGCGCTATGACCCAAACACCAGTCAGAACACAACCCAAGACGGCCCAGTACATTGGCCACGCGATATATAAGAGGGGTCGAGGGAGGAGTTGCAAGTAGTTGGTGGCGACATAGTAAAGAATGAAGGAAATGGTGAGATCGTATACAACATATGAGAAAGAATGAAGAATTGACCGCTGGAAGCAATGAGGTGGTATCGCCTTCTTAAGTTGGCCGAGCATGAATGGAGGTTTTTCATGTGGTACTCGCTTCAGTACATCGGCTTCTGTTTTCTCCGGAGGAACATACATCCAGCCACCAGCTCCCATTGTTGATTCTGCTGAAATCAAATAACCATAATCAGCAACTTGCTCCGGTAAAGAAAAATTCAGATCATTTGTTCCAGGTCACTGACTCAGAGGACGTATGCCAATAAGAGAACAATTGGCTGCTATAACTACAACGTAAATCCCGACCTAAACATGTTGAAACAATTCAAAGCATAAAATTGCTTATATTCAGGTAAGTTTTATCCATAGATTCGGCAGAAAGAACAAGGATACCTGCAAAGTTAAGGGGCGGATATATTCCAGAGCTAATCAGTTATCATCGTACTGGTGTATTCGCCTCAACCTCCTATTCTATCACACAGACAGAAAGGTTGATACCAAAAGGCAAAACCACAAGATTCACCAGGATAGGCCATGAAACACCCTAACCAATTAAGGGCCAAAACTAGGCGAAGAATGAACTAACTCATGAGAAACCTCAAACCAGGAAAATAATGTTTACATCTGAGAAAGATGTCAATTTAAGAACTAAAAAACATACAGTACATCAAAGCTATGTGCAAGAATTGAACTGCTTGATCAAGAAATGCCAGCTACCACGGATTGAACATAGAGCAGAACAGAAGCTTAGCTAAACCTCAAGTAGTTCTTCAAGTAATAGACAAGTTTCCATAAGAGGTAATATTCGTTAACCTGTCCTTTCAATGAAAGGAACTTGTAGTTCAGAAAACACAATAAACGTGGAAAACAATACTAACGAAGAACATGTCTACCGCCTAGCTTCCACCTTCAATCAAACTCTTGACTACATCAATCAAGGTCAAATGCTTCAGCTGCTAAACGACCTAGAATTCTTATCAACCTGACCAAACATGTCGATAGTCCAAGGCAGCATCACCATTAATGCCAAACAAAATGAAAACAAAACTCGTCAATCAAACTCTTACCTAAAACATCAATCAAGGCCAAATGCTTCGGCTGCTAAACGAACTAAAATTCTTCTCAACCCAACCAAGCATGTTGATAGTCCAAGATGGCATCACCATTCATGCCAAATGAAAAGAAAACGAAACTCGACAACAGAACTGCTAACATTATCAAATTACAAAACAATAACTAAACTTCTATTTTCCACATTCATAGCTTACGATATATATTTCCCTGGATTCCTTGATCATCAATCACGTGTTGATGGCATGAAACAAAGAACAAGCTTTTCAACCCTTTCCAGCAACCATTTGCACTGAACAACTCACCAAATATGTGGAAATTGTATCATGTCAATGGCAAAATCACAGTATTTCTGGAAAACAATAAGATTTCATATTGATACTTCATCTTATAATGATGCATGATGCATCTATTGACTCTTTGGTGAAAGATCTGATTCAATGCAAAATTCTACCCGATGGCAATTAAACCATTCTACATGCACCTACCACATCAAAACTTCATTCTTCAGTGATGGATTTGTTGAATATTATGATAACCCAATCTTGTTTCGCGTTCATGCCTCTAGATAGTGGAATTGCAAGATTTTTTACAAGACCCGTTCGTTTTGTTAGTTCAGCTTTTCAAGGTTTGAAGAAGACTATTATGCTATTGATTCGTACCAAAAAGAAACAAGAGCTAGTTACTTGGTTGGTAGAACAAATGGGAAATTTTGATTAGTCAGAAAACTTATAAAACTCTGAAAAATCGTTCGATATCAACCATAGAGAATGCGAAAAATATGCAAGGAAAACGACGGAAGTAGATAGCGAACGTGACAACGAACGAGTAACGCATTCAGTCATTTGGCACTTGGTATTGAACAGGTAAAATTGACAAGAAAAATAAAGTTAGTTCTTAGTACGTATGATCTAACTGCATGATTAGAACCATCCAACAAAAACTCTTGATTCCAAAATTCTACTAAAACATCAACATTAGAAACCTCTTCAGCAAAGTCCGTTACGAGACGAGACTTCTGCCCTCTAGTGATTCTAATGTGATTTGGACATAGTTGGGAATTCGGATATCGGAAAGTTTAACCTAAAAGTATTTCTACAACCCCATATGTCCCCATCTATCTTCTTTATCTGCATTAAGGACTGTATATTAGGCAAAAACGTTCATTATCATAACAACAAATTATATGCACTCGAGTACCGGCCATGACATACCCATGTGTGAAACAAACTTAAATCATCGAGGAGACAGACAAAACAGGAATCATAGCCATAAAAAACGACCCAACAACCATGTGACACCCAACCATGACTTCCGAATATTAAACGCACATTATCAATATATTCCTCTGAATATTTCTCCCCTAGCTTTATCAGATATAGTTTCCACTTTTTGCAACTTTCCCTTTCAAGTTGCTTTAATAAGCAACAAACATATCGTCAAGTGAATAATCCTCCATTATTAAAAAATATTTTTTAAACGATAATAAAATTTATTATAACAACTAGATGATGATTGATTTATTTGATATTTTTACATATAAAAATTATTAAATATAATATATTTATATATTTTAAATTGATTCAAATAAACAAATATTATTAATCCTATATTATACTGCACAGAGGGAGTACCTCAAGATAGCAGTTCCTTGATTCCGGATGAGATAATAATTGAACTCAATTCACTCACACCAAACAAGCACAGGCATAAAAATCAAGCAATCTCAAACTCATCCACGAAATTAATACTCACTCATAATATCATGTCATGATGCATGTATCATTTTTTTATTTGAATTATCTCAAAATATGATTCTTTTTTGATAAATTTTTTTATCTAAAAATACAAAATCAATCAAATTTGATTACAATACACATACTATTTATTTTTATAACTGTTACGATAAATCCCAATATCAATATATAAAAATATATTTTTCACAAAAATCTAAAAAAATTAAATATATACATGAATTCTCATACCAAATTTGGGACGGAGGGAGTACCCCTCTATTCAAAAGTACTAAATCTTCTCTACGATTATCACAAATCAGCTACGGTATTTGGAAAAGTACTTAATTGTCTCGTTACACAACTCGAAGATTATATCGATAAACTCTTGTACGATTATTTTGAGAGGCGAAGAAAGGTTTCGAAACCAATTTCAGATCCGGCACCAATTTCATGAAGAAAAAAAAAAAAAAAAAGAGCGGTCGATTAGTGTACCTGATTCTACGAGATCTTCGAACACCAACCAATTCCGTTCGCGTTTCAGCCACCAAAACGACGCCGCTTTGCTCTTCGTCTCTCTTCAGCGACGCAGTCGACCAAAACTTGTCCTTCAAGTCTATATATCACGAGGTTTTGAGGTTTCCCTCCTCGGAGTTGGCCCCACCGCCTCTACAAGACCAATGGCCACAAACTCGAAGATATAACACGCGGCAGCTTCCCATTGGTTGAGATTGTATAAATATCTTTATCGTTTCATGTCTCGGGACTCTAAATTAATTAAACTGTCACGTGTGAGGGATGATCGTGGCCGTTGGTTTGTGGGGATTGGTTGGCTTTGACGGTGGAGAGCGGAGTGGGCTGGGCCGGCCCAGAGGGGTGGGGTTTGCAATTTTGGTGGCGTTTGATGGAATATTTATGGAAGTTGTTTTGGGCCGAAAAGGATATAGAAAAATGTGTAAGTTGAGTTTGATCCAAAAATGAAGAAAATGTAACCTGCGTTTTACATGTGATGTTGCCAACTTTCTGGTATGATTTTCATCATCGTTTTTCTTATTGTGTCGTCAATTTAAGTCAAACAAGATCCTATGATTAAGCCACATATTCATCCTATCAAAAAACAGGCAACGCAACAAAAGCACATAACAACAACGTCAAGCAATTCCTACAAACTCAAACCATTAATTTTTGAAATCATATACCTCCAATTGCTATAATTAAGCCACTGAAGCATAATTACCCAAATGCACGGACTTTACACCGGCAAGCACACGGATACCGCAACGGCCTCTCAGCATCCTTTGGTTCTTGTTAATGGATAGTGGGAAATTGGTTTGACAAAATATTGTTTCCAAGTTCGATTGTGGGTCAGAGATCGATGTCTTGAAATGTTTGAATCGCATTAATGCTTTTGAAATTGATTGAAACATAGTATTCAGGATGAATAAAAATAGAAATGGAATAAAGTATTAGTTTTCATCTCAACTGTTTGATTGTTACAGTCGAAATGAAAAATAATATTTTTTCATAAAACTACACTTAATTTAGAGTTTAAATTAAAAAATACAGTAAAAAACAAATTGAAATATAATAAGATACAATAAACATAAAAACAACTACTATAAAATAAATTCATAACATAATAAGATAACTAATAATAAATTTTAAGGTGAATTATCTAAACATACAAAAATTTATAAAAAATACCAAAAAAATATACAAGATATCAAAATTTCAAAATTTTACAATTCATCCATATCATTTAACATTTAATCTCTAATCCTATTTTAATCTCCATCCCAATTCCTATCGTCATCCAACCACCGTTGAAATCTACGTTATAGAAGATTTTTAACTACAAGAGAAGAACAATCCATGTGACCCTCGATGAGTACTTTTAGCAACAACAACAGATCAACAAGGAAGGATCATTGAATCTATCTTAACTTCTTCCTAAAGGTTCTTTTTACAAAAGTGCAGCTTTTGCATTGTGGAAGAAAGATTTGGTAATCCCAATTCCACATTTTTCGTCATATCCATATTCTCACCGTAGGAAGTTGAAGGAAACGAAGGAGTTAACGCATGAAACATCTTTGAAGAAACTGTACACAAAATACATATGTTAATAGTTCGTACATATATAAAGAACACATACATGGATTCACATGTTTATTCCCACAAAAGAAAAAGCTTAAAATACACACAATGACCGGACAATTGAATCAACTATCATTATCGATATTCTATACTACAAGCATAATTTGATAGATTTTAACAATATCCAAATTCCAAATATGACAAAATGGAACCAAAACCGAACGAATTCGAATCTTGGAGAGCAACATTTTTTCGTTGATATCGAAGCTTTCCCACCCCAAGGATTTTCGCCAATTCACCTCCCGACGCAGAAGCCCTCTCGAATTACAATTTAATTGAATTAGGGTTTAAGATCGTCGACGATCTCCCCTAATGTCGAGGCAGAGTTTTGGGGAAGAATCGTCAGAGGCGGTGGAGGAGTCGACGGTGTCGCTAGTGGTGGTGGTTGTTATGGCAATGACGACGACGATGGAGGTACGGTCGGTGGCGAGGCGGGGTAGGTGACAAGGAGGAATGAGCGAGAGTGAGGAATTGGATGAAATTATATGTTTGGAAAATTTTTTTCCCTTGTGTATGAATATTTTTGAATTTTTTTTATATTTGGGTCATTTGCTGTAAATTTTAACAATTGAATCAAAATTGCATGAAACACCATATTCAAAAAAAAAAAAAAAAAAAAAAAGAAAGAAAGAGAAAGAAAGAAATAAAAAGAAAAAGGAAAGAAAGAAAGGGTCAAACAACTTCCAAATAAAGAAAAAAAAAGATAAAAAGGTTGTAGTAATTGCACATTGCAAGCTACAATCCCTTTTTGAGATTTTCAAAAAAGAAATATTTTTTAAAATTTTGAAGTTGAATTTTTTGATTTTAAAATATAGCTTTTTAAATTTGGAGAAATTTACACAAAACAACAAAAAATTAAAAAAAATTCTAAAATCATGCACGCAAAAAATAAGAAAAAAATCCCAAAAAATACAAAAAAGTAAAAAATAAAAAAAATTCCCATCCAATTCATATTTCTTATTTTTTTTAAAAAAAAAATTCATGTTTTTTTTCCAAGTTTACGGATATCATGTTATAAATTTTTGTTTGTACATTTATATAATATTTTTTCTAAAAAATAAAACAACAGGCGTATTGTTTGTTAATTTTGGGGCACTGTTTCATTAAATTGTGCGTTTGAACAAAGTAAAACAGTGTGTCAGTTTAAATCTAAGAAATCAAAAACCAAAACGAAAAACCCTAAAAAATCAACAAAAATAAAAATTTAAAACATGATATCCATAAAATTGAAAACATTATTACATAGTACCCAAGATGATTTAAAAATAAATAAATAAATAAACAGTGCGTCAGTTGAAATTCAACAAATCCAAAAACCACCAAAAATCAACAAAAATAAAATTTTATAACATGATATCTATGAAATTGAAAGCATTATTACATTGTACCCAACATGATATTTTTTAATTTTAAAAAACAAAACCAAGAACTAAACACTGGTGCACTGTTTCAAAGCAAAATAATGCGTCAGTTCAAATGTACGAATCCAGAACCCATAAAAAATAGCAAAAATAAAAAAATCAATCAAAACCAACCCTAAAACCGAATTACTCTTACTCACACAAGTAAATTAGAGTCTTCAATCACTGAATACGATTAAGGAATAATGATTTTGTTGTTAGGGTTTCCAAGACGGTCGAAACCAAATTTTAGATGAAATTGAAAGATTTGAGATGTTTTGTGGATGAAAATCGATTGATTTGTGTTTTTAATATCAAATTGATGTGATTAGAAACAAATTTGATGAGTTTCGATGAATTGATGAGTTTTGGTTACGATTGATTGATGAATTGATGAATTCGATGAATCGATTGATGAATTGATGAGACGATTTATTTTGATGAAAATTCAAATTATATCAAATGGGAATTATTTGTGCGGATGGTATGTTTTGAGTAATATTTGTGAAAACATATACCCTAGGAGAATTTTTTGAAAAAATAACTCTAAACACTTTTCGAAAAAGAAATAGAGTGCCTGCTTTGTTTCATAAACATACAGGCGCTCTGGTTTGAAAAAGAAACCGAGCGCCTGAGGAAAACAAACAACTTTCCTTAGGTGCTCTATTTTTGTTCAAAACAAAATGCCTGAGAAAAATTGAGTTTTTAAAATTGTAATTTTTTTTCTTCTTGTAGTTTTTTTGGAATTATTTGAATTTTGTTAGTTTTAGATAATTTACTGTTTAACTTCTGAGAGATGTTGCAACTTGTAAACTGTAGTCATTACAACCCTTACAATTGTAAGAAAAAAAGGGTGAAACTGGAGGATACCCCAAACTTGAAGCGAATCAAAAATCATAAAATAAAATAAAAAATCAAAACTAGTTGACAAAAAGTGACAACCCAAACTAAATAACCCAGTAGTGCTAAACCAAAATCAAGCAAAACTATTACTTTTTTCGTCCCAATTTATTTATAATCGTTTGATCCGTAACATGGTTTTATATGTGTGTTGAATTTTTATGAAATTCGATAAATAGATAATATTTTTTTAGGGATAATGGGGTTCACTGTAATAGTTGAGAGAGGAGGTAATTGAATTATTGTAGCAAAATATGATTGATTTGATTTTTTATTATAGTAACAATTTGCTAAAAGAGAAAAGGTTGCAAGTATATTAGGAGAGCCAAAAAAAAATGTTGTAAATAAATTGGGACGGAGGGAATATAAAAAAATTTATAATTAAAAATCAAGCAAAACCAAATTATCAAAATATTAACTAAAACCGAATGATTAACAATGACCAATCAAACTCATGACCAAATATTCCAAAATATGATGACCGATCAGAATGACTAATCAAAATCATAATGGACCAAATAAAAAATGACTAATCAAAATAAGTAACAAAAATAAAAAAAACTAAACAAATAAAAAAGTGACTAATCAAAACCAAGTGAATAACAAAATTCTCTCTAGGTTTTCCTAGGAGAGGCGGAGGCGAGTCTCCTTAGTGGGGCGTGAAAATCACCATTTTGGGTGTCCCTTGTTCGACAAATGCAAGAGGGATTCAACGGAGGAGTGCATCGAGGAGGTGGGGAAGAAATTGAGGCTAACGAAAACTGAAAGAGCAGATATTGATATTCCGACAGGGGTATTACAGGGAAGGTCTGGAGGAAGGTCTGCATTTGAAAACTGAAAGAGAGATATCGATTGAAGTGTTCAAATCGTCTGTGCTCAAACCTCTCCTTATTTCGGTTCCAGAGGTTGAGCGATATAGAGAAGGTGTTGCGTGGGGGTCCACGGCATTACGAAAATAACCTGTTGATTTTGAAAGAGTTTACTGGCTCTCTCCAACTTTCAGAATACATTTTTGATAGTTTTCCTATATGGGTTCAGTGTGAAAATCTGTCATTGGGAGCTATGCACATCCACCCTGCGGAAGTTGTTGGGGACAAGATGGGTTGTGTTTTAGAGGTTGATACCGATGAAAAGGAGAGGGTGAATGGCACTCAGCTCCGTCTTAAAGTGACTTTGGACGTCAAAAAGCCACTTTTAAGGGGTGTCATGATCCGGGTTCAGGGTGGTGAAAGAAGATGGGTCATGATTCGATACGAGAGACTTTCCAATTTCTATTTTAGGTGTGGTATAATAGGTAATCGATTATCCAACTGTGAAGTTAGTTCTACTTGGGTTGATGACAGCAATCAAGTTCCTCGGGAGGATTCGCAATATGGTACATGGTTGCGGGTAGCGTCGTCGAGGAAAGACACGAGTAGTTTTGTTACAGTTCGTGAAGCACGAAGTCCACATAAGAGAAGCATGTTCGCGACTTTATATATTATGCCTAAACACAAGTATATGTATCATAGCAAGTAATAAAAGTGAGTATGTGACTTATCGTCCCACGAGGATTTAGATCTAGCGACCGAAGTATGAATAGTGTTCCTTGGATTAAACACTCAAAACGTGATGAGTTGTTACGTGACACTAAGGGTTCTACTAACTAAACTAAGTTAATCGAAATCAAACTCACACGAATATCTCGGGGTTCTAGATATGTGAAAAGATAGAGTTGTGACTTCGTCTTTCAATTGTGTCTAGTCACTATGTCATTTCACTAGATAATTATGAGTCGTGGTTATGGATAGATCCCTAAGGTGTAATCTATACTCTCTCGAGCTCTAGTCTACGTCAAACTACACGTCGGTTTTAACACCTCTTGATAAGAGGCCATCGCGTTGTGGTGAGCATGAAGTTTGTGAGTTCCTAACGTATCTCGGACATCACACAAGCGATCTCTCGATCTGGCGTTCAACGTATGGGTATGTGATCGAGTTCTCGATACAAAACTATCCTCTCGGAGTCAAATTATATCATGGATCATACAACAAATGAACAATTATCGAAACATTAAGCATAACCATATACCATAACCACAAAACAATCAAAAATAGATTAACAACATAAAAGTGACATCAATACAATCATCCGACTATATCACAACCCTAACACAAGGTTTAACTCATGATTCGAGCACCAAGACTATACAACAAACACCTAATATACATGAAAATCATCATAGCGCAAACGATAATCAAAACAAGTCAAGAACATTAAACCAATCACGAGACGAAATCCGAATCAATCCAATGAAAAACCTCGATGTCGCTTCGTTCTCGATAAATCGTGACCTCCACCCCTCAAAGAGATCACCCAAAACCCTCTTTTTTCGTGTATGATATGGTATGAAGTTGAATGAATATGATTTGGGGTTAAAAAGGAGTATTTATAGGCATTTAGGGATATGGAGATCTCGCAGTACGCGTCCGGGTGTTGTAGTACAAAGAGCCCGGGCGTTTTGGTGTTTTTACTGGTTACTTGTCGGGGCTCTATCTTCGCGCTTCATACTCCGTTTGCCTCCGTTTTTGTTGCGTTACGATCGTCTTTTCTTCCTTTATGCTCTTAACATAAACAAACATTAAAATATATCAACAAGGTAAAGGATAAATATTTTAATCCAAATATATGTAAAATATGTAACAAACGACATTGAAAATGAAAACAAACACAAGTATGAATCATACATATTTCACCCTAAACAAAGCACGTAACAAAATGACAGGAGATCGGGAGTTTGATCGGAATACGGTGGACATGATCCAGCCCTCAGGCAATGGGGAGAAGGTTACACAATTAGGGGAAGTTTTTTCGGAAGAGTGGTCAAATAAGGCAGTTATGGTAACTAACAAAAATCATGGGAAGTGGGTAGAGCAGGCAGGGAAAGACAATATTGATGTGGATCTCTATCGAAAGTTACAGCTAACTAGAGGGAAAGAGACAGACAACTCCCATACACGTGCGATCTTGAATGATATAATTGGGGACCAAGTAAAAGGATTGGGTTGGATGGCCCAATCGATGAGTTCCCATGCACCAGACAGAGAAGCCCTTAGGAAACTTAATGGAGAATCAGGGATCATGAATGGGTTGGGTCAGATGGAGCCAAGTAAGAAGACTGGTAAGTGTAAACGACGGACTAGAATTGAGGCCTCTATGGACTGTGAAGAGTTTGCATTGCCAAATGACAATAGGAAGAGGATTCATAGTGAGGAGCAGGAATTAGAACTGAGTAGGGGGAAACTACAGAAGCTGGATACTGAAGTTATTGGTACCTTGGCGGAGGACGTAGATAATGGTGTGATGGCGACCCCTGGGGATCAGGGACACTGCCGTTAATAAATGGCCCTTTGTTGGAACTGCCAGGGGTTGGGGAACCCCTGAACAATTCGATCTCTCAAGGACATCCTTAAGAGCACAAATCCCCACTTGGTCTTCCTATCGAAAACCAGGTTAAGAACAAGGAATCTGGATCGAGTCAAGCGGACCACGGGATTTCTAAATGGAGTTGCAGTGAATGCGGTGGGGAGAAGTGGGGGTTTAATGTTACTATGGGACAATACATTAGACATGACACTACGTCGAATGTCCAAATATTATATAGACGTTGTGGTGGAAAGCAGCAATGGGAGCCCGAGATGGAGATTCACTGGTTTCTAGGGAGAACCGAGGTCGGAAACTAGGCATATTGCTTGGGAGGCTCTGAGGGGTTTGACATGGGAACTTAAGAGTCCATGACTTTGTGCGGGAGACTTTAATGAGATCTTATATCAGGATGAGAAGCAAGGGGGACTACCGCGTAATCATCGTCTTATGGAGATGTTTCATGAAGCTCTGGAAGCAAACGGGTTGGAGGATCTACATTTCTAGGGGCCGAAACATACTTGGATGCATAATGTTAGAGGGGACCATTGGGTAAGGGAACGACTTGATAGGGCAGTGACATCTACAGAATGACAGCGCCTTTTTCCTGTAACAAGGGTCCAGCATAAAGCCTCATCATCCTCTGACCACCTGTCTATTCTCATTGAATGGAGAAGAAGCTTGGACACCAGGGGCGCGTTAGGAGCTGAGCCAAGAAACATATTTTTAGATACAAAAACAGTTGGGACAAAGATGATGAATGTGTCACAATAGTTTCGAAAGCCTGGAAGAACAACGGAAGCTTACTGTAAGGGGTTGCCGGCATTGATAGAAAGATCCATGATGTGGGGAAAGCGCTTGGCCAGTGGAGCTGGCGGAAGAATGATGGCTTGAAAAGGAAAATTTGACAAAAGCAAGTTCAGCTTAGCTCCCTGCATCAACTTCCAGAGATGGGGGAATACATGGATAAAATAATCGACATCAAAATAGACCTCGATGCTTTACTTGAAAAGGAGGAATCATACTGGGCGAAACGGGATGAAATTAATTGGTTCAAGGAAAGGGACTCGAATACGGCTGTTTTCCATAGCCACGCCTCTAGATGACGAATGAATAATGCAGTGTATGCCTTAGAGGACGAGCAGGGGCAATGGAGAGACACGTCCGACTGGTTTTTATGGTCAATGGGTTCTACAAAGATCTATTTCTACACAAGGGTCTGATATGGAAGGCTTCAATGTTGCTCAGTGGAATGCTACTCTCAGTGACGAGGAGAGGATGGAGCTCAATAAACCTTTCTGCAGACATGAGATTGATAGTGCTCTGAAACAGATTTTTAGGAGAAAAGCGCCAGGACTGGATGGACTAAATGCTCAATTTTACAAGACACATTAGGGGGTTGCCAAAGAGGATGTGTATCACATGGTGTTAAAGTCCCTCAATGTAGACAGTGACATAGCGCCAATCAACCATACATATCTCGTTCTGCCTCTAAAGGTGAAATCCCAAAAAAAAAAAAAAAAAAAAAATCAATTTAGATCGATTAGCTTTTGTAATGTTATCTATAAAATTATTTCTAAGGTGTTAGCTAATCGTTTGAAACGAGTTTTTCCAGCCCTCATTTCAGACTCACAGGGGGGCTTTGTGGCAAATCGGTTCATCTCAGACAATGTCATAGCAGTCTTTGAGATGATGCACTTCATTAAGAACAAAAGAATAGGGAAGGAAGATTTTTTCGCACTCGAGCTTCATATGGCGAAGGCGTATGACCGGGTAGAGTAGTCCTTCATAGAGCGAGTAATGGATTGGATGAGGTTCTCATCAAAATGGCTGGCGTTGATCAGAAAATACATATGGTCAGTCAATTTCTCCATCTTGCTTAATGGGGGACTACTAAAGGCTTTCAAACCATCAAGGGGGATACGACAAGGGGATCCTATATCCCTGTTTCTGTTCATTATGTGTGTAGAGGCCCTCTCCTACCTTATTCATCAAAAAGCAGTGACGGAGGATTAAAAGGGGAGGCAGTGTGTCGTGGGGCTCCATGGGTTAATCACCTGCTTTTTGCCGACAATAGTGTTGTTTTTGGTAAAGTGAAGGGAGTTGAAGCAAGGGAGATCCAGGAGGTGTTGTCTATATATGAGAAAGCTTCGGGACAGAGGGTGAACTGGGACAAGTCAATCATGTGCTACAGTCCCAACACATCAGAGACTGCTCGTAGGGAGTGTACAGACATACTTTGAATTGTGCTGGTAGAAAATCTGGGTCAGTATTTGGGAATGCCAACAGTGGCGGGGAGCTCAAAGAAAGTCATTTTTACTGGGGTGCGAGATCGAATGAGGAAAGCTTTGGCCCATTGGGACACACGTTTGTTATTCTCAGTCGGAAAGAAAGCCTTAATAAAGGTCATTTTACAAGTGATGCCTATCTATTTGTTCAGTTGTTTCAGGGTACCCGACACTTTAGTGGACGAGCTGCATCGGGAATGTAATAAATTTCTGTGGGGTTCAAAGGCGGAGAAACATCGAATTCACTGGTTGGGATGGAATAGGCTGTGTCTGCCGAAGGAGAAAGGCGGCTTAGGATTCCGTGAGTTTGGCTGTTTTAATGACGCTCTCCTCGCTAGGCAGATGTGGAGACTAATGGAATGCCTAGATATGCTAGCTGCTAGGATTCTGAGAGCAAAATACTTTCCAAACGGGAAGGTGTTGGAGGCAACATTGGGTCAAAATCCGTCGTATGTTTGGAGGAGCATTTGGTCGGTTAGAGAATCGGTGCGAGGAGGGGTATGTTGGAGTGTCGGTTCAGGTTCAAAAATCAAGGTGATAGGTGACCTATGGATACCATGGATTCAAGGCCATCGCATAACACTGATATCGTAGAACTTTCCCGTCCACACCAGAGTGAAACATCACGTAAACAACATAACGAGGTAGTGGAAAACACAATTCAATAAGAAGGCTTTCTCACACGACATAGCAGAGAAAATTTTAGCCATATCTGTGGGTTTGATGAATCGTCCGGATGTACGCACATGGAGCCCAAATCCCAGAGGCATCTTCATGGTTCAATCTGCATACAGGAGGGCATTCAACACCAGGTTTGGCGACATGTTCATTGGGAATTCGGTTGCAAATAACTTATTTGCCTGACGCAAGCTTTGAAGAATTCCTGTTCCTACTCGCATGCAGTTCTTCCTTTGGCGTGCTTGTTCCGGATGTTTACCGGTCGTGGACAATCTGAGACATAGAGGCATGGAGATCTCTGCAGGGTGTCCGGGATGCCAAATGGGAACCGAATTAGTCACTCATTGCTTGATTGATTGTCCAAGAGCCGTCAAGGTGTGGAAGCATGGGCCTTTTAGTATAAGCGATATGAGCACCGTAACTGATTTCAGGGCATGGATGGCACAAGCCTTAGCATGGAGGAGAAGCAATTGGCTCAATTGGTTATCATGTATAGTTTGTGTCATAATAGGAATCAGAGGGTTCACCATGGAGAAATCAAACCACTGTACATGAAGTTGGCTCTAACATCTGTAAGTGAATTTTTGAAGACAAGGAGCAAGTTGACACAAACAGGACCAAGGATAGAAAAGGCGGCGGGAGGGGAAGGGGAAGTTAGGCCAAAGGTGGGGTGGGAAGCTCCTCAAAGGG
>JAOVYX010018332.1:0-20383 GCA_035668315.1 Drosera spatulata | reverse complement strand
CTCTACCTCTCCCGGCTCTCTTTGCCTTCTCTTGTCTCTCAATCCTCTACCTTCTTCTTCTTCTTATACTCAAACACGTTCCACGTATGATTTGAGGCACACGCTCCACCGTCAACATCAATAATTGGGTCAATGAAAGCGCGAGTAGAGGCTTGAAAATCTCTTACAAGCATTGGCTTTTGGACACCAAGGATGAAAGCCAACACCTTGTAGTCATTGGTTGTTGGAACATATCCCAGAAGAATTTGTAAAAATTGAGTCCTTCTAGCGAAAGTTTGAAAGCCATTGAACCCAAGAGGCAAGGGGAGCTCAAGAGATGTCCCGGTGGAAGTATTCCACAACTTTATCTCATGAACACCACTGCTTGTCGATCTATATAATAGGCCAAACCAATTTTTGAATTGATAACCTCGTCACCGGTGCTAACCTGCCAAGGAAGAGTGAGATCCGAGGATTTCGTCAAGGCATGATCAATAGTTTTACTCCATATTCCATAATGATGCTGATATACCCCGTTTGTCATATCCCGTTCTTGTTTAGTTGATAATCTTCCAATGCAAAAACATGAGGTTTTCACTCCGATATGGGTTTAGTATCTGTAATATTGCTTTGTGAAGTTTATTTTGAGGAAAACCTTGTATTGATTCAATAGGCAAAGCCATACATATATACAAGAATAGGAGAGATTCTCTCCACAGCATATAAGGAAAATATGCCTAATTACATGATTTGCCTAAAATACATGATATGCTAAATATTGACACACAAAAGCAGGAAATCAAACATTTGAAATATGGAAGTTATTCTAATACTCCCCCTCAAGGTGGCGTATGAAGATCACGAATGCCCAACTTGGACTTGAGATAGAGAAATGTCGATCGTCCTAATGATTTGGTAAATAAGTCGGCTGTTTGATGAGCGGAAGGAATTTTGTTTGAACTAATGAGACCCTTTTTTGAGACGCTCTCAGACTAAATGACAATCAATATCAATGTGCTTTGTACGTTCATGAAATACAGGATTCGCCACTATGTAGAGAGCTGATTGATTATCACAGTAGACGGGAATGTGTCGAGGAGAAGAGAGTTCAAGATCAGTGCACAAGGAGGCGAGCCAAATGAGTTCGCAAGTTGTATCGGCCATAGCGCGATATTCAGCTTCAGAAGACAATCGAGATACTGTGGTTTGCTTCTTAGTTTTCCATGAGACAGGAACAGAACCAAGAAAAAACAGAATAACCAGTGGTTGAGCGTCTTGTCATAGGGCATGTCGCCCAATCAGAATCACAAAATGCGGTGAGATGAAGATCATTTCGAGTAGGTAGAAATAAACCTTGCCCTGGACGCCTTTTAGATAACGAAGAAAGCGATGTGCTACATCCAAGTGAGGCTGACGAGGCTCATGCATGAATTGACTCAAGATATGCACAGAGTGCACAATATCTGGAGGAGTTACAGTGAGATAGATCAATCGACCTACGAGCCTTCGGTATGGACTAGGATCGAAAATAATATCACCGCTAAAGTTAGAAAGTTGCAGGTTTTTCTCCATGGGGAAATCTATTGGTCGAGCTCCACACAAACCAGTGCCATTTAAAAGATCAAGAGTGTATTTTCTCTGGCCAAGGAACAAACCATCATGAGAACGGGCAACTTCAATGCCGAGAAAATATGATAGGGTCGAGATATTTGCATTTAAACATGGAAGATATGCTCGCCTTGAGTTCTTGAACAAGCTATAGACTGGAGCCCGTGATCAATATATCATCAACATATATTAATAAGGATATCTTGTCATTGTTGCGTCGAAAGATGAAAAATGAAGGATCTGCATTAGATTCTATAAACCTAAGCCGAAGAAGGACAGTAAAAAGTTTGACAAACCAGTTTCGCGATGCTTGCTTTAAGCCATATATAGATTTCTGAAGTTTACAAACAAGAGACTCCCCCTGCTGACAATAACCAGGAGGTAATTGCATATAGACATCCTCAAAAAGATCCTCATGAAGGAAGGTATTATTGACGTCAATTTGATGAATTTACCAATCACTGGTGACAGCCACAGTAAGAAGAACTCTACTGTAACGCCCCGGCCAAATCCTTACTATCGAATTGTTACCAAGATCTACTCGTCAGGCTGACAACATAGACCAACACTAATCCTTTCAGTGCGCTTTGGTCTCATTCGCGCACACCCTGAGAAACTTCCCAGGAGGTCACCCATCCCAGCATTACTCAACGTTAAGCACGCTTAAGTGCGGAGTTCTAAAGTGATATGCTATCGAAAAGGAAGGTGCACCTTATTGGTATAGGTAGTATTATCAAACCATTTAAGCATTTCCTTGGGGTATTACATACACCCCCACTTAAAGAACGTAATATCCTCGTTGCGACTTTAAGCACGACACACAATCCCAGAACCTTTCCCCGCTAGGCGCTTGACCTGGACTCTTGTCCACAGGTCCAGCACGCGGTCATAGGGTTGCTCTGATACCATACTGTAAAGCCCCTGCCAAATCCTTGCTGCTGGATCGTTACCAAGAACTGCTCATCAGGCTGACAACTGGCCCCATAGACCAACCCTAGTCCTTTCAGTGCGCTTTGCTCTCATTCGCGCACACCCTGAGAAACTTCCCAAGAGGTCACCCATCCCAGCATTGCTCCACGTTAAGCACGCTTAACTGCGGAGTTCTAAAGTGATGGGCTACTGAAAAGGAAGGTGCACCTTATTGGTATAGGTAGTACTATCAAACCATTTAAGCATTTCCTTGGGGTATTACATACCACTCTGTAACGCCCCGACTTTTCAAGTCCTTTTCAGAGAACCACGTGGCGTTACCGCCGCTGGGGACCCACATCTCCAGCAAAGCAAGGTGTACTCCACATAAACAGGTTTAGGTTAAAGAATAAAATGACACCCACTTATACATCATCAACCTGGAACACAAAGTTCGCATAAACCTAAGACATTATAGTCAACCTTATATAATTACAGCAGTGGATACTCATCAAAACTTAGGTCCCAATAGCACCATCAACTCTTAGGTCGTGGCCCTACATAACATCCCCTCATCTTTCCCTGCCCCTGAAACAACAGAAAAGACAAGAAAGTAATGCCATGAGCTTTAAGAACCCAGTAACGTGCCGCCCCAACGAAAAAGAAAAAGAAGAGAAGCAGAAAAGTAGATAGATCGTTTAGATCAATCGTTCCAACGTTCTGGAGTCACCACAACAAACTCACATGTGTCGTTATTCTGACACGACACTAAGTACTCTGGTTTATTGGCGATGTTTAATCATATGTCGTTATTATTACATGACAACAAACACTTTTTTTAAGCACTCTGCCTTATTCTCGGTGTCCTAACATGTCGTACTAGCTTAAAACCAAACACTTTCGTTAAACAGTTTGGCTTGTTTCCAGTGTACAAAAAGTTAGACTGGTCACCCTTATCAGGCAATCTGGCTTTATCAATATTTAAGCAAAGGTTCAACCATTAACGATCCACAACGCCATCATCTCAGTCAACTAACCATTTTGGTATTAAGACATTCACATTAACCTTAGATCCGTGACTATGTTATGACACAACATTAAAGACTTTGTTCAAGCATTTTGGCATGTTCTCGGGCTTAGACAAGTAGAGGTAACTTAATAACACCCACAGACTTATATATTGATCAGCTTATCACAAAACATTTTAGATTAAACACTCTATGTTTAGACAAGCAGTATTACTATTACCAAACCCATTAAGGCGTTATCCTAGCCTTCCTACCTTCTATTTATCAAGAGAAGATAGATCAGTGACAGAACCGTTACACTCTGTCAGCAATGACAGTCCATAGCTGTAAATAAGCAGAGATACCTTATCAAATCATTAAGGCACTAGCCCTGCCCCGTTATCGTTAAGGTTTCCGTATGTAAGACCTTCACTTTCAGGAAGTCAAACGGTATTATTAAGGCACTAACCCACTTTCATAATGTTCAGCACGTCACAAAGCAATTTAGATTAATCGTTGGCATCACTTACCGCCATCGTAACTTTAGGGTTCAAAGAAGACCAACTATGGATTTATCCCAAATCCGATTCGATTAGTCGGTTTGGTTGCTAATATTTCATAGGTTAGGTGTTCAGACAAACAAAACTATCATTAACAGAGCGTTATGGCATTATTTACTGTCATCGTAGCGTTTAGGTTTTATGCAAATCATATACGGACTTAAATGAAGTCTGGATTAATTAGTCGGTTTGATTTCTGACATTGTTTATAGCCATTTCATAGGTTTATCGTGCAATATTATCATGACAAGCCAGCACATGGTTCTTTGTTAACAAACCGTCACGGCGTTATTTCAACCTCTTAACCATTAAGGTATTAAATAAACGGTTCAACAATTGATTATGCACATTATTTTTATGCGAAGAAGAAGAGATGACAGACAATGGATTCCCTTTATGTTATCACTGTGACCTTGGCCAAATATATTCATTCCTTTTTATAAGCTTCTTTCTAAGCTTTTATATCCGGGGTCACTCGAAACAGGGATCAGCCTGTAACGAGCCCCGAGGGTCTCCTGCAGCGAGATACCCCCAACTCAGCAACCTTATAAGGTTGTTTACGCATATAAGATGATTAGTCGCAACTAATCATCCCTGTACAGTTTAACCAAATATTTCCACCAATAGGCAAAGCCATACATATATACAAGATGAGGAGAGATTCTCTCCACAATATATAAGGAAAATATGCCCAATTACATGATTTGTCTAAAATACACGATGTGCTAAATATTGACACACAAAAGCAGGAAATCAAACATTTGAAATATGAAAATTATTCTAATATGTTTGTTTCTTTTGGACTTGAAGCATGGACTGATAATCGAATGACGTGAAACACGAGTGGCGGTTAGTCCGATATGTATGAGTCTGCCTCTGATATCATGTAGAAAAATGAGGTTCACTCCTAAAATCAATTGATAATACGAGGAGAGGTCCATGATCTTTTTATATTATTATAGTTTATTCAAATTTCGATGTGGCTTTATTATCTCTACCATCCAACAAGCATAGGGCAATCACTGTCCCGCTTCTTGGTCGAAGACATCTTCAAGTACATGGCGACAAAGGCTGGATAATCGACTAGGGAGCACCATGACTTGCTGACACACCCAGATCTTACGAGGTCTTTTACAGGGAGTTGGACAAGAATCTGATCCAACAACTCAGGTGGCAAATGACGACAATGAGGATGAAGAAACCAAGAATCTTGATCGGCCGGTGGTGAGAATCTTCTTCTGCGACATGTCTTAATCAACATTATTATGGTAATCTCGCAACCACCTCTACATACTTCGATAGCAGGGAGACGTGATATACTATATTTTTCTTATGAAGATTTCGTCAAATCTATTATGTATTGTTCACTGGTCTCAACTATTTATATGCACGGCAAATCCTTTCCAAAATTATTTACAACTGTTTGACCCTTTGAAAGATGGTGTGTCACCAATTTTTCTTAAGAATAGGTTTATATATTAGAAAAAAAATATCTGTAAATAATACATGACAGAAGGAATATCTTTTATGGATTGAAACTTTTATGATTTTAAGATGATTTTAGATGGAAAATCAAAGGTTTCATACACACAATACAAAAAAATTTGGGACAAGAAAAATTACTCTCTCACTCTCAAATTAATAAAAACATTTTCTATTTAAACCTTTTTAAAATAAATAAATTTTTTTAATTTTTTTATTCTCTTTGTCTCATAATAATGCAACACTTTCCTATTTGATTACGCTTTGAATCTAACGAAATATAAAATCAATCAAACTCATATGCAGCTATCTTCACTCATGGTATATATTTTTATCAAAATACATAAAAATTCAATACACACATAAATTTCCGCATCAGATCAAACTGTTGTATGTAATTAGGGATGAAGGAAGTATATAATACTCTTCTTGGCCCACAATTGTTGTAAAAAACTGACCGAGCATGCGTGTCGATATAAATTTTGACACACGTGTAATGACGATCGAATATAATTTTTTTTAAATTTATCATGAAACATCAATTATAATGTCAGTTATGTATTTCGATCTAATACATGTTATAAGACGATCAAACGTGATTTAATGTGAAAACAAGACTTATGTTCATATGTATAAAATAAGATAAAATATATATATTATAAAAAATTATAAGACAAAAATAACAGTACAATGCCAAATATATCTGATTCGTTGATTCAATTAATTTGGGATATAAAGTTTGTACCACTAACCTGTAAGCGGCGTACATTTTTACATCACATCTACGAGGCCGTTGGCATCATCCATTCCTGTGTTGAAGTGAAGAAATCCGGTGTGTAATGGCAGCAATTTGCCTCTCGAATCCAGTCGTCTCCACCACCACCGTCTCTTCTTCATCTAAACCCTCTCGAATTTATCCGCGCAAAACCCTAATTTCCCCAATTTCATCGCTGTCCCAATCGGCAATCAGCCTCGCAGTCCCTTCTCCGTCGAGATCTCTCCGTTTCGGGCCCCTTCACAGATCCCGATGCTCTGCTCGGGATTCGGCTTCACCTGTAAGCATGCGTATTTTTATTTTTTTTTGTAGTGTATCTGAAGATGGTTTTCTGGTTTCTTTGTCCTGGTTGCACTGTGATTTTCGATACTTGGATTTGGATAAGTGGTATCATTGTTCGCTTGCCTGTGCGAATTCAGACCTTTATGATATACCCGGTGTCATAAAGGCTTTAATTTTACTATAGGTGGTTGAGAACATTGTAGATTATTGTTACTGATGGAAAGAGAGGTTGTTGGGTTGAGAATTGAAGTTGGGCCTGTATAAAAATTTCACAATAGGGTTGCACAAATTATTCCTTCGGTATTCAGGAATCAGGCGCGCTTGGTGATGCAGAATTATGGCCCTTTCTTGAGGTTTTCTAGGGTTTTAGATCGCGGTGACTCGTGAAGAGAAGGGGAACTTGGAAGAAAGGCAGAACCGGGTACTAAGATGAGACGAGACGAAGTTGTGCTTAATGTGTTGCTAATACTGTGATGATGTAGTTGTTTACGGTTATCGGTTTCCCTCCTCATAACATTTTAGCATCTTCCTCTGATTATGACAGCTAGATTGAGCATTGTGCCTTATTCATGTAACTTGTCATATTCCCCGCATGTGTTTATGACAAACGTAAGTATGAGGACGCAATGAGCAATCTCTTGGGTGTTCACCCCACAGCCTTTGTTTGCTTGACAAACTTCTTGTCATACTGACATATTAGTGCTAAAAATCCAAGTATATTCAGGGTGAGAATTATAACTGTGCTGTTATCATATCATTTGTTTCCGGTGTCTCTGAAACTGGATGGTGGCTGGTTTTTGTTATCTTCTTTTAATTCCCAAATATGATCTTATTGTAGCATGTGTTGCTGATACTATGTAGAAAAGTGAAGTGGAGGAAGTAAACGATCCAGTTGAAGTGAAATGGCAAGAAGCTGATGCTGATCCCGAGTCACCTCTGCCTACTGTACAGAGTCTTATTATTGCTTATAAGGAATCGGTTTTAGCTGCAGATGAAGATTCTGTTTCAGAGATCGAGGCATCGCTTCATAGGATAGTGAAAGAGAAGGATGAGCTCACTCAGAAATTCTCCGTTTTGTCGAATGAAATGACTTCTGGGAAGGAAAAATATATACGTCTGCAGGCAGATTTTGACAATTTCAGGAAAAGAACTGAAAAGGAGAGGCTTAGCATACGGAGCGACAGACAGAGAGAAGTAATTGAGAGCCTTCTCCCCACGGTGGACAGTTTTGAGCGAGCAAAGCAGCAGATTAGACCGGCAACGGAAAAAGAAACAAAGATAAATACGAGTTATCAGGGCATATACAAGCAGCTTGTGGAAACCCTGAGAAGCTTGCGTGTAGCAGCTGTAGCAACTGTTGGAAAGCCGTTCAATCCTTCTGTAAGTATAACCTCATGAAGCAAGTTGTACGTTTTTTTCCCCCATTTGTCATTTGAGGTGTTCCCCTGTTGCAGTGATGAACACAGTATTGGACAAAGTGAGCAGATCATCATCATAGATACTCGACTTATAGATACATAATTTTTTTCATTATCAACGAAGTAACTTGTAATACATAGAGTAAATTCTCTTGCTAGTGTGGAGTTGGAAGGATTTGCTCATCAACAGGATGCCTGCTGCCCTTTCAATGCATATTCTTTCCGCCATGCTCTCTCTTCCTAATTGGATTCTCTCTTCAATCCACCATCTCTTTGACATGCTGATATCTGTTATCTAGATGGTCGACTGCTGTATTCTCTTATTTGTTGGAAATTTTGGGTGATTTGGTTGACATCCAAGACGAAAGCATGAGGACTCTGAACTTGACCTTGAAAGCACATTTCTTAGCGTTCCCCGCATCCTTTATGGTATATATGAGTGCAGAAGTAAATCTGGTGCCGTGTGTTGTTTTCTTTTGCAGCTACACGAGGCTATTGGACGTGAAGAGTCCAAGGAGTTCAAGGAAGGCATTGTGATTCAAGAACTTCGGCGTGGATTCCTCCTGGATGGTCAACTTCTGAGACCAGCCATGGTTAAAGTTTCTTCAGGTCCAGGCAAGAAGAAGGCTGCCATTTCGACCTCTGAGAAAACCAAGGAGCAGCCTCTTGCTTCTGTGCATGTAGATGAAAATTGAATTTTACTACGTCAGGATATCAGACAAGCGAAATTGTTGCAGGCAGAGTCATAATGACGATGAAGAAAGTTTTCTTGTGAACCCAGTGACACTCAGGAGGGGGTTGGTCTATCTCTGTCTATCTTCGTTTGTAACTTATTCATGTCCTTACAGGAAACCATCAGTTACAGCTATGAAGTTTGAACTTATTCTATCAGAATGTAAATTTCGCCCTCACACCCATAGAACTTCACTTCCATCTGTATTGTCATATGCAAGTTCTTGTAATCTTCTTCCATCCTGCAGCAGATTAGTGATAGATGCTACAAGCCGTTGGGGACTGTAGCTTATGGCTTGTGACTGATGTTTTGATACACCTTTGGCTGATCTGTAATCTTGCAATGTGATAATGATTTAATTCTTGCTGAATACTTGGTATTTATGACTTAATAGTCTAGCCGACTAGGGTACCATGTATGAAAGGTGAAGAGCTTTCTGGTGATTATGTGCACTTCGGGGTGGGTTTGGATAGATCCTTGGATAGTTCGGTTTCGATGCTCCAAATGGAATTGGCAGCTACTGGGAGCATCCAGGAGATGGAGAGCTCTAGTGTAGATGGGCCGTCAACCAGGAAGAAGGTGTTTATGGTGATTGGAATTAACACTGCTTTCATCAGTAGGAAACGCCGTGATTCAGTAAGAGAGACTTGCATGCCTCAAGGTGTGTTTTCGGTCAGTATGATGAATGTTGCTGTGCTAAAGCCATGTGTGGCACCCGTTCCCGTGAGCACGTTGAACATTGCATTCTTTTACTGTTGTCGCATTTGATTCAAACAGGGATAATTGATAGCCAAGAACTGGTGTATGATTCAAAGGAGGCAAATTTTTCATCTGTGCGAATCCAGGGTAAACAAGCTCTGATTTATTAAAGATAACAATGTACAAACAAAACGTTGCTGCTCTGTCACTACATCGTCAACCAGCGCATCAGCTCTACGTGCAAGTTTGCAATTCCTCAGCCAATACAACAGGAAAAGTTCACTACAGAATATAGATAGCAATCTCATTTGATATCAAGAACAGGCAATCAACTATCTATAATAATTCATATAGGTGAACGCACCATAAACAAGAAAAAACATGGTTGTGTCAACTTATATGATACGTAAGAGTATTTGTCCGAACGTGCGCTCCTTCGCTACGAACAAGCACAGGACGATCACTCCCTGACTTCTGGCTCTTGGTAGAAGACATCTTCATGTGCATGATGGCAAGGTCTGGATCCTCGACTAGGGAGAACCATGACTTGCTCGCACACCTAGATCTTACGAGGGCATTGACGGGAAATTGGAAAGAATATGGGACAACAACTCAGGTGGCAAATAAGGAGGATGATGTTGATGTTATCTTGAGTATTCGGAGCTTTAAGGAGCATTAGACGCGCAAATGATCAACTCAGGTCGGATTTGGTCTGGGTCGCGGGCGCGACATTAATTCGGTTGCGGGCGCGACATTAATTCTGTCGCGGGTGTGACGGGTCATCAGCCCTGTTTTATTTGCGGACCATATAAATAGCTTGTTTTTAGGGTTATATTGATGGTCGACGACTATAGAGCGGCAGAGACGATTATTTGCTGATTCCTAGTAGCTTTTGAGTGCACACAAAGTGAGATTGAGCAATCAGGTTTTAGGAAACGCTGTCTTGAGGGTTTTTCCCACGTAAATCTGGTGTTGTTTATTTTCTTGCTGATCTCGTTTTGATTGCTGATTTATTATTCCGTTGTTTCGTGTTTTGTCTCGGATTGTTATTCGCAACAAGTGGTATCAGAGTAAGGTTGACAGGGTTCAGAATTTTGGATCTAGGGCTTTAGATTAAATTTCTCTGATCAGAGTTTCTAGTTGGTTTTGAAAGGTTTCAAAAACTAAATTCTTTGTTGTGTTGTTCCTGCTGCTTGAGACAATGATGAATACGGCTAAATTCAAGATTGAGCTGTTTGATGGGAAAAATAATTTCAGCATCTGGTAGAGTACGATCAAGGATGTTCTTGTGCAGCAAGGACTGTTTAAGACTCTGAAAGGAATCAAGCCGGCAGATATGAATCAGGATGACTAGGAAGAACTGGAAGCAAAGACAGTAGCTACCATCAGATTGAGTCTGGCGCCACAGGTGAAGTATTGGGTTCTGAACGAGGTCTATCGATGAAAATGTGGGAGAAGTTAGAATTTGTTTACATGTCCTCATTATCAAATAAGCTTTATTTGAAGGCAGATTTGTTTGACCTCAAGATGAAGGAGGGAATGGATCTTAATGATCATATTGTCGAGTTTAATCGGCTTGTGACGCAGCTGACTAGTCTGGATGTTAGAATTGGATAGGAGGATCAGGCGTTGATCTTGTTCAAGTCACTTCCTACTTCCAATGCTACATTGAAGACCACTTTATTTGTAGGCAAAGACAAGTTAAGTGTGGAAGAGGTGACATCAGCTGTTCTTGATGTGAGCAAGTTGAATCCTTCAGGTTCCAGCAGTTTTGGTGAAGGATATGTTGATAAGTCAGAGAACAGGGGCAGAGGTCATTAGATGAACAAGGGTAGCAGAGGAAAATCCAGATCGAAGTTGCGAGGTTCTCGTGACTTGTCCCAGGTGGAGTGCTACAAGTGTCATGAGAAAGGACACATGAAAGCACAGTGTCCTCAGAATAAAAACAGGTCGTCCAAGAAATCATCCAGTTCTACAAGTATAGCAAAGAATGTAAACAGCAGCGATGGTGATCTCTACGTGGCTTCTGGAGTTGCAGAGTCCCATAGTTTAGCTTTGGCAGCTCGATGTAATAGTTTGTTAAATGAGTGGATTATGAATTCCGGATGCTCATTTCATCTGTGCCGCGTGAGAGAGTGGTTTGATACATTGACGTCATGCAGTGGAGGTTCCGTGTTAATGGACAATGACGCGGCGTGCAGAGTTGCTAGGATTGGAACTATCAAGGTCAGAATGTTTGATGGGGTAGTCAGAACATTGGGAGACGTGCGGTATGTCCCAGACCTTAGAAAAAATCTGATATCAGTCGGCACTCTAGACTTAGCTGGTTGTGGGGTATCAATCAGAAATGGCATCATGAGGGTGTCAAAGGGATCGTCGCTAGTTATGAAAGTAGAGAAGACAGGGAACTTGTACAGATTGATTGGGAGCACAGTTTTGGGTGGAGCTGCTACAACTTCAGGTTCAGATTTAGCTAGTGATGACACCAAGTTTTGGCATATGGGGTTAGGGCATTTGAGTGAATGTGGCATGGGATATCTTCACAAGAGAAATTTGCTGAAGGAGGTGAAATCATGTGAGCTAGAATTCTGTAAATTTTGTGTTCTTGGGAAGCAACGTCTTGTGAGCTTCAAGACAGCATCTCATTCTAGCAAGGAGGTGTTACATTATGTACATTTCGATGTCTAGGGGTCTATCAAAGACGCATCAATAGGTGGAGCACAGTACTTTGTGAGCTTCATTAATGACTACTCTAGGAGAGTTTGGGTATATTTCATGAAGCAAAAGTCAGAGGTATTCAGCATCTTCAAACAGTAGAAGGCTCGAGTTGAGACTCAGTCAGGAAAGAAGCTGAAGTATCTCAGATCTGATAATGGCACAGAGTACACAGATGGTCAGTTTGTTCAGTTCTACAAAGATGAGAGCATCATCAGGCACTTTACAGTCAGGGATACGCTAGAGTAGAATAGAGTAGCTGATAGGATGAACATGAATGTGCTGGAGAGAGCTAGATGCATGAGGTTGAATGCAGGTATACCTAAGAATTTCTGGACAGAGGCTGTTAACACAGCTTGTTATCTCATCAACAGAAGTCCTTCTTCAGCCATTGATCATCGCATTATAGAAGAGGTATGGTCTGAAAAACCTATTGATTATTCTATTTTGAGAGTGTTAAGGTGTCCTGCCTATGTTCACATGCAGAGTTTTTAGAGATCTAAGATAGATGCTACATCAAAGCAATGCATCTTTCTTGGATATGAGGATGATGTGAAAGGCTATAGGTTGTGGGATCCTATAGCGAAGAAGAAAGTGGTCAGCAGAGATGTGCACTTTGATGAAAATCACATGGTAAAACAAAACAGAGAAGATGTTAATGTCAAGGATAAGTAGATCGAGATAGAGCTTCCAGAGATGAATGAGCAAGTTTCTTATTAGCAGGGCTCGACAGAGAATGATCAGATTGATCAGGTTGACCAGGTTGAACAGGATGTAGCTGATACAGGCCCAGTGCAGCAGCAGGAGCCATACAGTATTGCCTTAGGTAGAGATAAGCGGAATCCGAAGGCTCCTAAGAGATTTGGTTGTGAAGACATGCTTGCTTTCGCATTGGTTGCTGGTGGAGGTGATCCTAATTCTTACAATGAGGCTATCAATTCTGATGACCGTGATAAATGGTTGACAACTATGGTCGAGAAAATGGAGTCGCTCAAGAAGAACCAAACTTGCGAGTTGGTGAGACTTCCAGAAGGAAAGAAGCCAGTTGGTTGCAAGTGGGTACTCAGAATTAAGGAGGGTGAGAAATACAGAGCTCATCTAGTGGCTAAGGGTTTTTCTCAGAAAGAAGGTATAGATTACAACGAGATCTTCTCTCTAGTGATGAAACACACATCTATTCGATTGACTTTGCCATTGGTCGCAGCTTTTGATATGGAGCTAGAGCAGATGGACGTGAAGACTGCATTTCTTCATGATTTTTAAGAGGAGACCATCTACATGAATCAGCCGGAGGGGTTCGTGAAATCTGATAAAAAGGGCTGGTTTGCAAGCTGAAGCGGTCGTTGTATGGCCTGAAGCAGTCGCTAAGGCAGTGGTACAAGTGATTTGATGGGTTTATTGTTTCACACGGATATTCTCGAAGTGAGTATGACCCTTGTGTTTATTCCTGCTTTTGTGATGATGGTTTTGTTGTGCTGCTTAGTCTTTATGTAGATGATATGTTAATTGCTTCGAATAATAGAGATGCAATTCTTCAGCTGAAGCAGATATTGAGCTCAGAATTTGAGATGAAGGATCTTGGTGTTGCGAAAAAGGTCCTAGGCATGGAGATTGTCCGTGATAGAGCATCAAAGAAACTGTGGCTTACTCAGAGAGGCTATATTGAGAAGATTTTGGTGAGGTTCAATATAAAGGACACAAAATCAGTTGCAATTCCTTTGAGTGCTCACTTTAAACTGTCAGCTCAACAGTGTCCAGATTCAGATGAAGAGGTGGAGCGTATGTCTCGTGTGCCATGTGCTAATGCGGTAGGGTGTCTTATGTATGCTATGGTGTGTACTCACTCAGATATTGCTCAAGTTGTTGGTGTAGTTAGCAGGTATATGGCTAATCCAGGAAGAGAGCATTGGAATGCTGTGAAGTGGATTCTGCAGTACTTGGCTGGAATTACAGATTATGCTGGAGGTCTACCAGTGGGTATGTGTTTACTTTCAGTGGTGGTCCCGTGAGTTAGAGGTCAGTCCTGCAGGATGTGGTTGCTCTATCCACCACATAGACGGAGTACATGACTTTGACTGAGGCAAGAAAGGAGGCTATATGGCTCAGAAATATAGTGCAGGAACTTGATTACAAGCAAGAGAATGGGGTCTGCGTGTTTTGTGACAGTAAGAGTGCAATGTATTTGGCTAAGAATCAGATTTATCATGTTCGGACAAAACATATTGATATGAGGTTTCACAAGATCCGAGAATGGGTGGATTCTAAAGACATAGATTTGCTGAAGATTCACACAAAGGAAACTGCAGCGGATATGCTAACCAAGGGAGTCACTAAGATCAAGTTCAAGCGATGTTTGGACTTGATTCATGTTACTTCATGCTGAATGATATGGTGGTGCATCCCTCCACATGAGTAAGGGATGCAAAAACGTGTCAGGTTATGGCACGGGAGGATCGCTAGTTGGATTCACTGGTTGTGATGCGTCTACTCAAGCCAAGGTGGAGATTGTTGATGTTGCCTTGACTATTCGGAACTTTAAGGAGCATCAGACGCGTAAATGATCAACTCATGTCAGATTTGATCTGGGTCGCGGGCGCAACAGGTGTCGCTGGTGCGACATTAATTTTGTCACGAGCGCGACGGTTCATCAGGCTTGTTTTATTTACGAATCTTATAAATAGCTTGTTTTTAGGGTTCTATTAATGGTCGACGACGGTAGAGCGACAGAGACGATTATTTAGCGATTCCTAGTGGTTTTTGAGTGCATACAAAGTGAGATTAAGCGATCAGGTTTTAGGAAACGCTGTAAACATCGTTTGATAGTGGATTTCCGTTTTTCGTGGTTTTTTTCTTCCCCTTGAGGGTTTTTCCCACGTAAATCTGGTGTTGTTTATTTTCTTGTTGATCTCGTTTTGGTTGCTGATTTATTATTCCGTTGTTTCGCATTTTATCTCGGGTTGTTATTCGTAACAGATGATGATGATGATCAAAGGAAAAATCGACAACCCGTGATAAGAATCTGACTTCTAGTCTTCTACAGCATCTCTTCATCATCTTTATGGTACAGCACCATATCAGCTATAGCACCAGCTCGCTGTCAACATGAGCAATACCTACATTCAGCATCATTGCTGTCAAGAAGGCAAATCTCTACCATCATTGCTTCGTCTTTGTCCAGGCACCCACCAAATAGACGAATCTGCTGTGGTGAGTATATTCCACTTAGCATTACTCAAGGAGGGAAAGGAAGACAAACCCAACATTACCCATGAAGTTCCATCAAGGCCATCGATTATTTGTATGAGATCTTGCGTAATATTTCCATGTCTGATATACATATTTCGTTAATTATCAGTGGTTGGGAAATGACAAACCAAAAAATTATGGTGCTATTTAGAACAGACAAATTTATGTTAGTCCAAGCTTATTTTGGTCTTATATCTCTTACCCTTTAGTAGATGATGTAATGCGTGCTTCCTTTTTCGACTTAGACGGTCGATGTTTGCATTCCCTTATTCTATCAGCTGACTTGCTTAATACTGATGATAAAGCCATGCCATAGCAATGTTGGTGGGTGAGCAGATTAACAAATAACTTTTGTTGTCCCTTTGGGGACATCTGATAAAATTGGAACGAAACAAATACCTTTTGTTAGCCGAATGACCGTGCTGAAATCATTGACTGGGAACGAAACAAATAGCAGTTTGCTAGTGGTTTTCTGGACGGAAATATGCTGCCTCATATGTCAAGTTACCTTCAATTTTAGGTCAAGGGTCTGAACAGTCAGCAAGAGAATGAGGGTAACGTGAACCATCTTCATCCAATTTCTCATCCGCAATGTCTTCTGCAAGCATCCTTGTAGTGAATTCAATCACCGATTAAGCTGTTATAGGATAGATCATACCATTAAAAAAAACCAGCTCGTTGCGGACGAAAATCTGTAAATCATAGCACAGTTCCAGTCAAAAGGCAAAAAATCACAGCACATAAAAGCTACTGCTAGATAAGACCAGTTCTAATACTCAAACACGTGAGAAAAATACCTTCATGAAAGGTACCTCATCACTTAGAAAAAACACCACTTATTTCTCAGAGATTTTTCAGATCCAATCTCCAGCCAAGACAAATAACTACCACGCATCGTGTATGAGTTAATATCAAGTAAACAGATAAGAACGCCAACATCCATCAAACTAGCATCCAATCTCTAGATTCTCTTCTACCATCCAAGTGATCAATCTCGAAGCACAACATGTACAAAAGACAAAGTAGACACAATTAGCCATCCATGATCCATCATGTCAGATGCTCCACGGAGTTCATCTTGATCCCCTGCAGACCTTCCTCCCCAACTTCAGAAAGAGATGGGGATGTCTACACCAAAGAGTCTCAGAATCCTCGTGACTTCCCAGGGCCTGAAAAGCATTTTTGGATTCTGGGAAGTCCTGGGAAGTCATTAAAACTTATGGATTCTAGCATTAAAACTTATGAATCCAAGGTTACATTACTATCTACCACAAAGGCATGAATAGTATGAAAACTTTACATTTGACTGAAGCAAATGGCCAAAATTTAATTAGCGCGGAACATGTCATACGGTTCTCATTTCTCAATTTTCATGCATGCCGGTTATCACATATGAAATCAGAGTTCCCAAAAATCCCCACTATCACAAGGCACATCCTGAACAAGATGACTCATGCCGTCAGAATGGGCTAGCTATATGCCTATCTGCTGCATCTACAAATTAAGTTACTAAAAATGTAGTAAACCAAGTAGAAAAATGCCATGGTTCTGTTCTATCAAGTGACCGAAAAAAGAAACAGGTGACTCTAAGTCAAAAATTCTGCAAACAAATGATATTTTGTGCAGTCATGAAATCATATTTTTAACACCATATGAAAGCCTAAATCAATGACAAAGTAATTAAACTTATAGATCCAAGTCTCAAAACAAACAAGAAAGCAACCCACCATGTGAGACTAACCATCAACATAACAATCAAAAATTCAAATCCATCTCAAAACACATCACAAGTCTTTCCATGAAAAACATAAGACACGAATATCCAAGCATGAAAAAGATACCTCATTCACTAAAATTGTTGCAGAACAACCATGGAAGAAACAAACAACCATCAATAAAGAGTTTCTAATCAACCAACATCATATTCATATACAAACTTATGAAAAGAGTGTCATCCATCCATCCTTAATGGGGCTAACTGGAATTCCTTTTTTTTTTTTTTTTTGGATAAGCAGGAATGGGAAATCCATTTAAATATATAAAGCTATATTTATCTTTCTTAGTATCAAAGTTTGATTTTTTTTTATACCAAATTTGGTTGATCATGCATTAAATGTTTCTCATTTATCGAATATATATCGACACTTCATTTTTTCTGAAATCCAATATGTTTCAAATATAAAAAAAATAAAAATATATAACATAAACAAATATAAATATAAATAGTTATGGAGTTCTTTTAAATATAAGTTATCATCACAAATGATCAAAAAACCTATTTATATGGTTAGGATAAAAACTTAAAATTAAAGTTAGATAATGTATTTCTTATAGAATGAATATCAACATAAAATTTAATACTTTTTTTCAATAATCTTAAATAATATACATATTTAATTCAGAAAAAGATAATAAATATGTATTATGCTCAGTAATAAATTTCCGAACTATAAGTTTAGCAACAAAATTTATAAAATATTTATTAAAAAAGTTTACATGTAATTACGGAAAAATGTTAAATATTAGTAATAAGAATCTATAGATATATTAAAATCAAGTTTATTACTTGTTTTAATATAAAAGGAATAGGACGCTTTTGAAGCTGTATTCTACTTAATGAACTCAAAAGAAAAGTTAATGCTAAATGATGCAAGATATCAGTTCACACAATCATGTTCTTTATCATGACAATAAAAGACATGCGTAAGAGAGCAGGAAACGGTGTCTATCACACATAGCAGTTAGCACTCGTTTCAGAATGGTAAATAATTTCTGGCCTAAGGTTTCTACCTTATCCAATTGGAGTCGGCAACTTCCAAACGTAACAGGCAAGTTCGAGCAAGCTGAATTCAAATTTAGACAATCGAAAGCCTATACTGAAATCTGTTATGAATGGGTCTATTAATTATAAACACAAATAATAATAAATACGCAAAAATAAATGAGATAAAGATTTTTTTACGTGGAAACCTTGCAAGAAAAACCACGGACGGTCGTCGACGACGAAGAATCTACTAGTCAAATGAGAAAATATAAAAAGAGTTACACCAAAAACATCGAGAATTTCACAATAAGAGAGATATAATAATGTATAAAATAAATCCCTTAAACCCTCAATGTGTTTTTGTATGTATATGCAAAACACTCCTTATCTCCTTCTCACTTTCCTCTCTGCCACTCATTGCCTCTCCCAGCTCTCTCCCCTTTCCTTCTGCGTTCCTCTGCGTCTTCCACTGCGTCTTCTACCTCTGCCTCTTCTTCTTCTTATACCAAGAACCAAACACGGAGAAGCCACGTAGACGAAAACACGGACACCACACGGAGAGAATGCGGACACCGCATAAGAACAAGGCCACGCGGATTTGAGGCATCATCAACAAATCTCCACCTTGACTCAAATCAATTTCATTGTCGTCGAGCAACCTCCACCTAGGCTTCAAACGAGCCTAACTGCCCTCCACTCATAAGAGCTTTAGGCAATGACGAAACTTCGAAACAGGAACTGGTTTCATCAACATATCTGCTGGATTATCTGTAGTCGCAATCTTAACCACCTTAATATCCTTAACGTCCCGTACGAAGTAATATCGGATGTCAATATGTTTGGTCCTTTCATGATACATCTGGTCACGAGTCAGATGAATGGCTGATGAACTGTCACAGTGAACCACTGTGCTATCTTGTTTCAGACCTAAATCAGAACTCAAATTTCTCAACCAAATCGTCTCCTTCACAGTTGATGCAACAACCATGAACTCAACTTCTGTAGTACTCAAAGCCACAGTATCCTGCAAAGTTGCTTTTCAAGAAAGTGGCCCACCACAGAAAGTGAATGCATACCCTGCAAGTGACCTCCGACGATCCAGATCTCCAGCATAGTTTAAATCTGAAAACCCTTCAACATTGTTGCTACCTCCACCTCGCCTTGCATCGTAGACGAAGCTCAATCCCGATGAATCCATAAGAAGCCTAAAGATCCACTTCACACCCTACTAGTGACCTCTACCAGGTCTGCTCATATAACGACTAACTACTGACACAGCGTGTGACAAATCGGATCGAGTGCATACCATAGCACACATCGGGGATCCAACTGCACTCGCATACGGTACTGAGGTCATACTCCTCACCTCATCCTCAGTCTTCGGTGAGAGCTCCAAGGATAGCTTGAAGTGCGCTGCCAAGGGAGTAGAAACGGGTTTGACATCTTTCATGCCAAATCGGTCTAGAACCTTCTTAATGTATTTCTTCTGGCTCAAGGTTAAGACTCCATATTTTCTAGCCCGCTCGATCTCCATGCCCAAAATCTTCTTTGCTGGGCCGAGATCCTTCCTATCGAACTCACTACTGAGTTGCGCCTTCAACCTGACAATAGTCCCCTTGCCTCTACCAGCAATCAACATATTATCTATATAGAGAAAAAGATATATCTGACTCCCATCAGGCTGTTGCTGATGATACACACACTGATCATACGGGCTTCATGTGTATTCAATGCTTGCCATAAAGGTGTCAAACCTGTGATATCACTGTCGGGACGACTGCTTCAATCCGTACAATGATTTCTTCAGAACACAGACTCGGTCTTCCATTCCTGGAAATGAAAAATCCTCTGACTGGAGCATATAGATCTCCTTTTCTAGCTCACCGTGTAAGAACGCCGTTTTCACATCCATTTGCTCAAGTTCAAGGTCGAACTTAGCAACCAAAGCTAAAAGAACTCGAATAAAAGTATGTCTGACTACAGGAGAAAAAACTTCAGTATAGACAATACCTTTCTTCTAAGTGAAACCCTTAACCACAAATCTGGTCGTAATTCTCACATTGCCACCATCGCCTGCTTCCTTCTTTTTGAATACCCATTTGCACCCTACGGTGCGCTTTCCCTTCAGTAAGTGAACTAGAGTTCAAGTGTTGTTCTTGTGAAGAGACTCTAGTTCCTCTTCCATAGCTGCAGTCCACTGGGCACA
>JAOVYX010018331.1:0-20384 GCA_035668315.1 Drosera spatulata | reverse complement strand
GCTCTAGGTTTTTAATTTTCTTTGCTTTAAAAAAAAAAAAAAAAAAAAAAAAAAAAGCATTAATGTCAAGTTGTCAACGTGCACGTTATCTCCTTCATCGAGAGCCATGAAGTTGCAGATTTGGTTGGTCGTGATGAACATAGAATAGAGCTTTTTATATTTTTAGATCTTTTTATAAATAAAATTATCAAACTAAGATTACAAACAAGTTAATTATCAAATTAGGCTTTTTTTTCAAAATGTAATGAAAGAATACGTCCTACGCGATCAAAAAAAAAAAAAACGCTCTACGTCTTTAGTAAAAAAAAAAAGACGTCCTGCGCCTTTAGTTGGTATGAAGGCGAAGGACGTCTTTAGTTTGATTGGGAGATGAAAAAGGAGATGAGAGGAAAAAAAAAAAAAAAACATGAGGTTGCTACAAAGTAGAGTAGTTATACTAGCGCACTAAAAGTGATTTGTACTTCATGTTAGACAATGAAATTCACATTAAAGGAAATATTTTTTTTAACCTGATGAACAACACTGCTTTAAACACGAAGCTCAAACTGATAATCTCAGCTCAGATTCCTAAATACATAACCAAATTGACCTCTAAACTCAACTCAACTCAGCTTTGTGTAAAATTTTTGAATCTCAGATTGTATTTTTACTTTCATTGATCATTTAGATCATTTTATATCAAAAGATATTTTTATCATTTTTTACGGTTTTTATTTTATTGTTTTCTCTATTCCTGCATCTCAAATAATATCTACGAATTCAATTACTCCATTTCCACACGATCAATCCAAACAGTTACAACTACTCCATTTCCATGATCAATCCAAACAGCTATAACGGAATGTTCCATTCCTATCTCTATTTCTCCGTGATTCCATTACTCCACAAACCTATTCATGCGTTCCAAACGCAGCATTATTTCTTTCTCTTGCAATCTCCACACACCTGTCCAGCACGATCTCCTCCTTTGATAAGAGAATAAATCACACCACGAAGGACTTACGCTTGCCTCTCGTCACTGAAGTCTGAAGCTGTCTCGATCTCACCAAATAGGATCAGCTTTGAAAAGTTCCGATTCGAACAATTGCGTCGCCCGACAAAACAGATGTGCGCGAGTTCGATCGAAATCAAGGACCTATGCATCGATGTACCAGATCCGGAAACGATACCCGACCTTGAGAGATCAGAATCAGATCTCTTAGGAACCGAATCGAGGCCGAATAACACAATCACACCGGGGAAAACGCCGGAGAATCGAAGGACAGCCGTAAAAAGGAGAGAAACCAAACAGCGACGACTTGTGGAGGTGGATCTCTGGCGGCGAGAACCATTTCGTTTTTTGATTTTTGTTTTAAGATTGTAAAGATTCCTAACCAGCTTTAAAAGTAAAACAAGTCAGGACTAAGATATATACTAAAACCAATAAACATATAAGATGAACGATTTAATTTTTATTATTTATTTTTAAATTTATTCATATGATTAATATTAGATCATATAAACAAAATATCTCAACAGCATCCGCCGTAGTCCATCGTCGCCGAGGTGAAGAAGGCCACCACGGGGATCTCGTGCTTCGTGAACACCTCCTTCGATCAGCTCATGATCACGTCAACCACCGCGCACAATGGTCGGGCCGACCCATCGACGAGTCGAGACTTCCACATCTCGATCCCCGCTCCCGTCTGGTCCTGCTGTTTTCCAAAAGGCTCAGGCCCAACTGCTTTCAGCCCGGGCCCAGATGGGAGTGGCCCAATTGGTTCGGAGGGGATGAGGTGGATGTGGTGGGTGAGTGAAGAAGGGAGAGAGGAGGAGAGGGAGGAGGAGACGATGAGGGTGACGGTGAAGTTGCGGGTTGAGAGGTGCTTCTTTAGCTCGATGCAGGGGAAGAGGTGGACTTGCCCAAAGAACGGGAGGACCAGGATTATATGACACAAACATAGATCATATGACAAATTGTTACAGTTTCAGTGATAACTTTCACTGCAGACATTGAAAGAGAATCCCAAAGAAAGCGATGTATTTCTTCCAACAGATTATATGACATTGTTTTTCATCCAATTGGAGACATTTTGTTCACATATAGAACATCAACAGAACCAGAAACAGATGCCTCCTCTCCCTTCCCCAGCATGCGATGTAATGGAATTTTTTCAGCCCATGGCGTATTTCTGCGTCCAGCTCCTAGCTGTACTCTCGTACTTTGCCCTGTCGGTCTTGTACATGTGAGCGATCTCGGGCACGAGTGGATCGTCGGGGTTTGGGTCCGTCAGCAAGGAGCAGATGGAAAGCAACACCTAAAGATCATTAGACAAGGAGTCAATAACCAAACCAAAATGATCAAGTGACAAATACCAGCAACAAATGGGAAATTTCTTCTCAAAAATAGGTATCGATGCAATGGCATCTTTGAGTGAATGGTAATGACTGCAAGATAGTGACGACATTTCACAAAAGCAATCGCCGATACCGTGGGGAAGTTTCAATTACCTTAGAAATGGTGAGGGCAGGGCTCCATTGTTCCTTCAAGATGTCGAGGCATATGCTTCCATTGCTGTTGATATTTGGATGGAATACCTTTGTCCTAAATGCAACCTGCAGGAATACAACAGGAGGTGAGGCGGCGAAAGGAAATTTGATATTGATACCATATAAACTGAAACAAAACATCCAAGCACAACATGAATACCATGATAAGTTAAGGGGAAAAATAGAACTTGATGACTCAGGAGCCATAACATAAGAAGGTATCACATTAAATTTTAAACACTGCCTTCATTTTTCTCCATGAGTTCAGGAGCAACCATATTTTTCGAAAGTGAATACTAGAAGCAAAAAGATCACTAGCAACTACCTACCAATATGAGGCTTACTAACACCAAGACACTGATTCTAGAATCTATGAACACCACAGTGATCACGCCAAGCAAAATGAAAACATGAATCAAAGAAAGCAATGGCAAGAGAACAACTCATTCTCTTAAGAAAACCAACTACATAAACCAAGGAGCAAGGCACACAGCATTATTAAGTGCAAACTAATGCAAACAACTAAGAAATATGAAGTACCATTCCGAGTAACAAACCAAACGATACATGTTTCTACTTTCAAGAGCTTCTATTGTGAAGTTAGCACTTCCATCTTCAAAGTTAATCAGGGTCAGAGTAGCTAATCTTTACCAGAGCTCCTAGTTCAATTAGAACCAAAAGAATAAACTCATCTAAGTTGTAGAAGATGTAGGAACGCTGCCAAAGGCATAAAGCATGACAACACACCAAGCCCTCAACTAAGCATTTGAATGGTAGCTTAAAGAGCAAGACCTAACCATTTGGTCGCCCAAGACAGCGCTTCAGGCACACGGTGAGAAGACTAAGGAGTGGGAATGAAAGAGTTAAAAGGATCAAAATTATTGAAAGAAAATACACTACACCTTGAACATATCACGCTAGTTGTAAACTATGAAACCCAAAACTCCAATCAGAACATAGAATCATGTAAAATTGAGAATTCTGAACTATCGAACCTTGGGGGGCTTGAACGGGTAATCTGGAGGGAAGTGGATGGTAACTAAGAAAACACCTCCGGCATAAGGACTGTCAGGTGGACCCATTATCGTGGCTTGCCAATGAAACATGTGCTCCGCGACAGGACCTGCATGCAAAGAAATTCAATAACGTGGAGATTCAAGGACTGATCTCGCATTACAAAATGGCGGTCTGTACATCTGCACAACACAAAGGAGAAGAGTTCCTATTCTTTGTGTAATATCGACTTTGATGTCAACCAATCACATACTGTGAATGGGAAGTACATGGGATCGGTACAAAAATTTTCCTCAAGTTCTAAAGGCAATGTATGGACTCCAAAACGTAAGAGGCTATTCTGATCATTCAATAGCATAGCTTTTGTATGGAACAGAATATGCAGTGTCAGGCGTCTCAGTTATCAGGAAACATTATCCGTCCAATTCTAAGTGAAGCAATAACTGCATAATAAAATGGTCGTTTCGGACAATACTAAGTATAGAGTACATGTTGCAACACCATCTTCTTCTAACACAACACCGAATCATCATATTTTCCCTCTTAGATATACAGGTATCACCTCTACAATCCGGCAACACGACACCACACCATAAAGCCGCAGATTATCATGAAGCAATCATCTGTAAATTCCAATTCAAATCACTCGCCACACAATCACACGATTTCACAACAATTCACCACAATTTACACCATCAAAGAACCAAACCACACAGTTTCTACCACACAAGCAACAAACAAACACGAACAAAAATCGAAGTGGATCCGATTGACGGCGACGGAGACGATACCTGCGCTGCAAGAGGTGGGAGGATCCTTCTGTAGATCCTTCAATTCCTTGAGAATCCTCTTCGACGCCATCGCCTAAACCTGAAATCAAACACAGAACCAACACAGATCCGCTCAGATCTCAACCAAATCAAACACAAAAACACACACAACAAATCAATCAACGATCTCAATCCAGTGAATTCGACGACTCACCAGAGAACAATCGATCGAGGAGAAGGAATCGAATTCGAGAGATCGAATCGAATGGAATCGATTTCGAAGTTGTTGGTTGATGATGATGAAGAGGGAGGGGAATCGGTGGAAGCGAATTATGCGGAGGAAAACGAAATCCACTATTATGTGAATAAATAGTGGAATGGAAATGTTTAATTTAATTTAATTAATGGCGTGGGGGATTTGGTTTGGCGTTTCTTGATTGGTTCGTTTTGGGTTTGTGTTTTCTTTCGTTTTCGTATGTCGATGCGTGAATTGCCGTCTTTTTTAGGCGTCGGAGAAGGAAAGGCATCGAATGGCCAAAAAAAAGTTTATCCATGTGAATATTTAACTGGAGTTATTCATGGTAAAAAAAATGGACTTAACCACTTCGGTTTCTGATTATTTATGGAACATATGTGTTATTGCTGTTGTCTTTAGATTAATACATTACATTATGTAAACTTGTCTCTATTGATCAAGTGATGTATTTTTCTCATCATGAAAGGTGAGATGGAAGAAAGTTTATACTCCTTTCATTTCGAATTAAAAAGAACGGTTTAAAAAACATATTTATCAAAGTGAAGTTTTATTCGTTTCGTGGGACGGTCAAACGCATTTTTTAGAAAATTGTTATGAAACACTGATAATAATTTAAGTTATATATTTCATCCTGACATCAATGATATAATTTTCTTATGTCATTAAAACTATAAACGAACCTTATCAAAATACATATTGAATAATACAATAATAAAAAATATTACATATAATATGAAACGGATGTAATAATATCGATTAAAATTTTTTACATCTCAAAATAAGTGCTACGTTTTTATATGAGATGACTGTCGAGGTGAGTTATTAATGCTTATCATCTCCTGTGAATAAGTCTCGTGATCTTTTTTAACAGTTCCAGTGAAGATTTTTTCCTTTTTTTGAAGGCAACAGTTCCTATTAAAGTTTGCAACGCGTTTGTGTATCGTGGCCCTGTTCCATGCTCATTATCATATTTTCATCGAATTAGCTGTGGAGTCGCCAAGTTGGACAGAAATTGAAGGCCCCAACTTGGCGAGGAAAACACATGACAATACAGAGCAATACGAACTGGGAAGAAGAATAATTGAATTTTGATTTTGCTTGAAACCTTCAACAAAAAAAGAACACATTCCACACGCTAAGAATATTATTGTTATTCAAAGAAAAGTAAAGAAAAATTTCTGCGCTATGACAAAAGAATCACCATGACTTGGATCAATGCAAGGAACAAGTTTCATTCTTGGGTTTGATCAGAAGCTGAACCATTACCAACTACATTAGAGGTCGCCCGTGTAGGCGTCGAAGCTCCTGATATACCCTCCACGGACGGACAGTTCCCTGTGACACCACGTCCTATGTCCTCGACCATTCTTACGACGTCTGCCATTTTGGGACGTTGATCGGGCACTCTGGCGGCACAAGCCATACCGATTTGTAACATCTCGACCATTTGTTCCTCTATGTTTGGGTACCTTAGGAGCTCTACATCAAATACTTCAGCTGTCCATTCTTCTCTGACAACAGAATGGACCCATTTCACTAAGTTCATGCCCTCGCCTATAGGCGACTTGCCCGTTAGGAGTTCGAGCAGGAGGACGCCAAAGCTGTAGACGTCCGATGCTTGGGAGGACTTCCGAGAATCTGGGATCTCAGGAGCTTGGTAGCCTGGAGCTGGCGGGATAGGCGGGGTGAATGGGGTTACTATTGTCGCTAGACCGAGGTCCGAGATGGAACCGTATTGCTGTGAGTTGAGGAAAACGTTGGAGGATTTGATGTTTCCATGGGCTAGCTTGCCGCTATTTTGACTGTGGATGTGTGCGATGCCTCTAGCAACACCAATGGCGATCCTGAGTCGGGTTTCCCAGTCCAATCGCCTCCTGCTCTCTCCTCGCTTTCCTGCAGAATGGAAGGTTCACTGCAATAAGTCAGGATTTCACGACGGAGTTGAACAGTAGTCACTAATGGAAATGAACAGATCGGACGCATACCATGTAGCATGGTGGATATGCTTCCTAGGTCGAAATAATCATAAACCATCAGCTTCTCGTCTTTCGAATAGTAGTAAGCCCTTAGAGGAGCGACATTCTCATGCTTGATTTTCCCAACAATCTCCATTTGCTGCTCGAACTCGCGCTTTCCTACATTCACTTCCTTCAGTCGTTTCACCACCACAGTTGTAGAGTCCTCGAGGGAAGCCTTGTACGTGGTTCCGAACACCCCCTTTCCTAGTACCTCGGCGGAAGCTCTAAGTAAATCCTCTAAATCAAATGCCAGATTCGAACTTGCAAAGAATGTTATCCTCCCATTCACTTCTTGGCTGTCCGAAGTCTTGCTCGTCTTGAAGAAGACCTCTTTCTCCTTCTTTGTTTTCGCCACATTAGCCTTATCGCCTTCCTGGTTAGAGCAACATACCATTGCAGCCGCAACCACCACAAATCCTAGAACACAAGCACCAACTATGATACCCAACAAAGCAGTCTCTCCAAGATGTCTTGAATTGGATCTGATCTTCGCCTCACTAGGAGGGAGCGCTGATGGCGCTGGAGAAACACCCTCATAATAATAAATACTATTGCCCAAAAATGCTGAAATTGGAAACCTTAGATAATATGAAGGCAGGACGCCGCTCAGGTTGTTATACGACAGGTTCACATATCTCAAACTAGTGATACCAACATCAGGGATCCGACCCGAGAACGAGTTATATGAAACATCGAGCGTGACAAGACGAGTGAAGTTCGAGACAATCGAAGTGATGCTTCCATTGAACTGATTGTATGACAGATTGAGGACCGCGAGGTTTCCCAACGCAGTAAAATTATCGGGCAATGAACCAGAAAAGTTGTTACACTGAAGATAAAGAACAGTCAAGTTTCCAAGACTGAAGATCTCAGCAGGGAACGGACCCGATAATGCATTAGACCTCAAACTCAAGACCTGTAACGCGGATAGACGTCTTAGAGTATAGGACGGGATCGTTCCGTTTAAGCCCAACCCGGGCAAACGTAATGCTGTAACTCTAGTTTGATCAGCATTGCAAGTAACGCCTGTCCAATTACCGCAAACAGGATAGTTTTCGTCCCAATTCGGAGGCCTCGAATACGGAATGTAGCGAATGAAATCGAGCAATGCTTGCTTGTCTTCGTTGAGATCTGCTAAGCATTGTGTGAAACTGAATCCTGCTATGAATATACACAATGCCCAGATCTTCAATTCCATTGATAGAAACCTCAATGCCCTGATTGAGAACTCTGATCAAATCTACACCAAAACATGAACAAAAAAAAATAAAAAAATCATCATTATCATGTGTAAACGGTTTACCTTAGACGGGTAATTTGACCGTTGCAATTAATTTATTGACCGTTGATTAGAAATTTCAGGTACGCTTGGATCAATAATTGTGCTTTGATCAATGTTTTTTGAGTTCTTTCCTCACACATTAACTTTGTTTGGTTGCTGTGAAGAAAAAAAGATTATAGACAAACACACGAAAATCACACACAATAACCCATGAAAATCACATTAGCACAATAATGACTGATGAACTCCTAATCTTTTGAAACAAATATGAGATGCCTTGCTTATCCAAAAAAAGAAGAAGATATTAACAGATACCTTCTATAACGATATATCACAGAAGTTATTTGGATTGTTATTATTTCTTTGACAAAATTACCGACATTATGGAAAATTATTATTGTTTCATAAGGGAAAATTATCCCCATATAATAAAAGGACTAAAGCAATAATTAAATGGTACTAACCAACATGGAACAGAAGAAAACTTACTGGTCCATCACTGCAGCAACAATCTCCAAATGCCAATGAGCCAAATAGATGAATAATGGTAACTCCAAATTGAGCAAAACCAAGAAATTGAAACTAGAAGAGAGTGAAAAAGTTGATGCCCTTTGGGTTAAATAGTCAAGTACTGAGATAGAGTGGACTGATGAAGCATGTGAGGAGAGGACAATGGAGGAGCCATGGTCATGCTTGTGAGCATTGATTGTGGAGCCATTTATGTGAAGAAGAGAGTGGTTGAATATTGAATTTGGAGAGTTGGTGCAAAAGTTATGATGTAGAGAAGGGGAAGTGGTGGATTTTTTTGAGGTAAGATCAAGGGACTAAACAAACGTGTATCTATCATTACATCTGTTCGATGTCAAGCGGGGCTCGTATCCGAGTTCAATGCCACTCGTGCTGAGGTAAGCTCGCAAAGGTTTGAAGAGTGTACTGCTTTGCCCAAACCAAGCGATAAGCAGGACTGGAATCTCGATTTCATTATGACTGTATTATGATATCATGTTGAGATTTTTATTTTATTTTATTTCAAAATTCTGAACGGATGATAAAAATCTTAATCTAACACTTAGGAAATTGAATTGACTTTAATTCCCTAAAAAATGGCGAGTATAATGATCTTTGTGGTAACATGGAAATAAAATAAATTCCTTCATCAAAATGCTCTCTCCGTTTCATATTAAATATAACGTTCTTTTTATCGTCCTAAAATATATTCCTTTCGTTTCACATATTTTATAACATTTATTTTTTACACCTAAATTTAGATCTACCTCATCCTCTATCAACATCAATTCTCAACCACACAAAATCTCTCTCTTTCTACCTACTTTAATTCTTAAACATACAAAACTTACTACATTAGAAAATGATGCAAAAAAATTGAAACATCCCGAAATGATAAAAAGATGTAAAATTTATGGGACGAAGATAGTATGCAGCACTTGCTTTATTTTCATAGTTGAAATCAAATTTATATTAAATTAAACACACTATCTCATCACATCCGATTAACTTTTCTCATCTTCTCTCACATACTTTCACAACAACTCCCACCATCATAAAAAAAAGGATAACTTGAATAGAAAGGGCTATCCGCAATCAAGACATTCATGCACACCGCCATCAACAGACATTCCAAAGACTGACATGCATACTATCTCCACGCAAAACCACTAACTGCTTACTTGTCCGAAAAGGAAAATGGTGAAACTCTTACATAAAATATTGTGTCGGATCAAATTGTTACATATAATTTGAAACGAAGGGAATAACAAAGTGTACATTGTCAATCTTCTACAACATCATGTAAATCGATTATCATCGTCCCTTTGCGACTCCATTGCCTGCTGTTACTAATGTAAGATTAGAACCAATCGATTAGTTTATGGCTTGTCTATCATCGTTACTAAAGTTCACGATTGTTTAGCACTAGCAAGTTCTTGATTAGACTTTTGTTTTTTTTTTTTTGGTGGATCTACGAGTACTTTTTGTTAATGGATGCTCAAACAATGCTACCCTTTTTCTTATTGAGGAAAAAAAACACTAGAAACAAACCAGCAAAGAGCACATGCACGAACATGCGCAAGTATTAAAGTCAAGGCTTTTATCAAGTCCAAAATTTAACACAAAGTCAATGATCCGCTAATAAGTTTTGGAGCATTTTTTACTCTTAAAAAAATATCATTCGTGTTATAGAATAACTTTTCAGGACGGAATAGGCCGAGCACTTCAAATAATTTTGTCCGACATTAAAGTATCGAAATTAATAAAAACTAATGAAAAAAAGAAAATATAAGAAAAGAGAATTTGAGAATTTGAGAATTTTATTTTCCTGCGATGGTGTGCGTAAAACACCTAGTCAGTTTCGTCTTTATGACCCCCTGGACTACATTTCTTTCCAACACGTCTTTATCCAAAAGTGTGCATTTTCGTCTTCTCCTAGGGACGCTACCACATCTTCGTATTATGTGGCGATGATGTATGATAATGATAGTTTAGTGATTTGGAGGCCCGGGGATGATGCTTGGACTAGGGTCGAGGAATTCAGGGACTGTCCACCTTTATGTGGAAGGAAGTTGTTCACGGATAGAATCTAAAATACATATAGACTTTATGCTAGCTATATGTTGCATCGGCGTATAAAGTGTCCTCTGTTGAAAGCAAACGGAAACACAAGCAAAAGCACGTAAAATCTTGACTTTTACTGCTTAGCAAAGTCTCAGAGGACGCAACAAAATTTGATTGTTGAATTACATGGAATTATCATAATTTAACAGCGAAACAAAATTTGATTGCTGAATTATATGGAATTATCATAATTTACAACGAAACGAAGAAAATTCCAATATATACAGTTACAGCATCCCAGCAAAAATGAATACCACTACATAAAAAATGACGGCAAACTACCGATCTCCATCTTCGCGGGCGGAAGTCCTGAAAATTGTATTGCAACGATATCCAACATCAACGTGGAAACTCGAGATACCTCCTCGTTAGAACGAACGTATACACGACGTATCGTTGGTATTGTAAAAATCAGCGTATTCGTTGTTACAAATTGCAGATTGAGAAATTTATATTATAAATTGAAAAGTTTATACTGTAATTTATTGGTTGTATACAAGTTAGATTTTAGTTATAAAATACACTAAAAATTTGATTGTACATATTCATTAACTTACAGTATAGATTTTTCAACTCATAGTATAAAATCGTCAACCTACATTATTTATAATAGCTACTGCGTTGTCTTTTGTAGCACATATGATTTTTTCATATATATATATATATATATATGGACAGTGATAATGGGTCAGCGCTGGCTACTTTGAAATAAACAATCAACGCTGCACAAAATGTTCATAGCTGTTCACATGGCATGGACGGCTGGGATTTTAAAAAATCATGCATCGTTTGATTCTTTTTTAATCTTTAGCCTGTCTTATAAAAAAACCAGACCGAAAAGTCCTTATTAATTATGACATTTTCGTTTTTTGGAATTTATATCTTTCGGCTTTAAAGGAAACAGATGAAGTAAACAAAAAAAATAATGTCACATCCGAATTAAAAAGAAAAGGACAGTCCAATTTTTATTTTTTATTTTTTATTTTTTAAAACAACCAAAGGAATTTATCACATGGTAATGAATCTAACCAAAAAGCACTGAGGCAATTGTTAAACCAATGAGACAAACATCTGTACTATCCGGCTTTTAAAGGCTCGGAGTATTGCACCAGAAATAACAAGTCATTTTAAAAAAGAGACGAATGAACCATTGAGGCAATCATTTGTCCTGTCCGACTTTTGAAGGCACGGATGGTTTGTACCAGGAATAACACGTCCGCTTAATAAATAGATGAACAAAACACTGAAGCAAAAAGAAAAAAAAAAGAATATTCATGTTGTTTTGCTTTTTCCTTTCAGGTACACCAATACATGGATTCTGATCATCAAAAACCATCTCAGAACACATCAACAGACATCCTAAATATACCAAACACATCAACAAAACATGATCAAACATGAGATCAACACAGGAATTTCCATCCAACATGAGATCAATATAGAATATAAAAAGCTGAAATTACAAGCTTAAAAAGGCTTTGATTTAAGGTCTATCTTTATGTTTTAACAACTCTAAAACTATCCTATAATGAAAATACTAGCATCATCGGACGACCAGTTTTCGTTGTCGAGAGATATGCCTCGTAAGATATAATCGATGAACTTCAAGATAACCACTCCGCAATCAAAATAGTTCGGTTGTTGTGGCCTCTGGTGGAATACAAAGAATTCCGTCAGTCCTTTTGGAAAGCCCTTCGTTCACGTATAAGATCGAAGAAGATGAGAAAAATATCGCGTCAGCAAAATATAAGGAATATTATTAATTAAAATACAATGGAATTAGACGAAACGAATCTTATGAAACGAATTTAAATACATGTTTTTTACGTAAAAAGTCACCTTCTTTTTAAATAGGTGGACGAGGGGAATGTATTATGTGTCCCGATTGAGGGGATCAATAAGGATGACCTTCCAAAGGTCCACGTAGAAGACGAACGACACAAAATGGTTGTCTGATACATGCGTGGGTATGAAGATCACTTTCTTATCCATGATACATCCTTGGCCTTTATAATCCATAAAAAGCCGAGGACCCAACGTCTCGACCTCAAGGAGCTCATGTTGTTTGTTCCTCTTTCATAGCTGCTCGTAGCATATTTTTTTGATGCTTGGGTAGAAACGCACTGGAAGATAATAGTTGACAAGATCCCACATCGATTCCCAAGTGATCAAGAGGTGCGCATAAGCATCGATGACCGTGTTAAATAACCATGACTCGGAAGATAGCGATCGAAAAACCTTGTAAGTGATGTCATACCATTCATTTCGCTCCTCCTCGATCAAATGTTTGTACAAATGGTCATTCCTCTTAAACCAAATTTCAAATAGCCTCTCCACCTTCTTTTTGTCAACTGACTTTTTTGCACACCCTTTCGGTCCATGTTTAGGAACCGGTTGAGACATCTCTTGAGGAACCGGCTCAAAATGAAATGCCTTGGCACCATGTCCCCAATCGACTCCATGTAACGGAGTCTCGATCATAGGGATCTCTGCAGTCAATTGGCTCTCCGGGAATGTGGGATGAGTTGGCCCGTTCTTCTCTTGATCCTCTCGATCATCTCTTCGTCTCTCCTCCCGATCCTTTCGTTTCCTTCCCAAATGAGCCATCATGAAATTGACATACTCGGAGTCATATTTCGGCATCAACGTCAAAATGTGATCAGACAAAGGAACTCTGACATCCTTGATCCCCACCAAAACCTCATATTGGCTCCTTATCTGTAAAAAAAGAAAAAATGAAATCGATCACATTGAGTCTTTATTCGTGTAATAATGTCAGAATTAAAATGAAATTGGAATTGAAACACTTACAATCTTCAATGCCCAATATTGATCAAATAAAGACCTCGGTGCGTACGTCGGATAAATGTGTAGACGCGTGATTCCAGTATACCACAAGAGATAGTCCTCCATGGTAATCCGAGGATGCGATGCTTGAACGATCGCCTCCAGTGTCTCTTGTCATACATTCGAAAGATCCAAATACGCTCCCTAAAAAGTGTGTGCTTCTCTTTGCTCCATTGTCGGCTTTGGCATCCTAAGCTCCCGATGGTCAATGGGTGCACATGGGATTCCTTGGAGCATGCCGAATTATCTCATGACACGATTCGGCATTTGATACTCCACTTCGTCGAGATGAATAAGTGGAGTATGGCACATACCTGCGATAACATAACAGAAAAGATGGATATTTCGATCGAACCTTCGATCAAAACGGACATAAGGACGCCATCGAAACTCCCTCACCCCCATACAATCAAGCTCACCATGATAGAAGGTGACATTATGGTGAGGATTGGCCCGTCGACCATCGCGAGTCCTCATCGTCCAAGCCCATGCTCAAGGCAAAACCTTCTTCGCCTCGGAAATAATCTCCAGTCGGCCGATAAACAACCTCTCATAGAATCAAACCTACGAATTTGTAATGAATTTGTAAGACATCAAAACCAAATTATTGCATACAATGAGCAAATTCAAAAAATGATTTGCATTGTTTACCTGCAACAAACTGCAGCAAACGGCGATGTTCTTGATTCCGATTTGAGATGACCATATCAACCCTCTATACAAATGAGAGGGAACCGGGACACCCCACGCTTATTTCCATACAATACATATCCTCCAAAACACGTTCTTGCTCATCGACAGAAACAAGACCACACCAATTATAAACAACAAATATGCTTTGGTATACAACCAAAGCTCCTTCTTCGATAACCCTTCCGACAACCTAGAACCACAAGTCTTTTTCATCCAGGAAAATTTCACACCGTCACGATCACACTCTTTCAGATCGAAATGATGCTTAAAAACATGCCGAACATACTTCGATTTATCCCAAAATGGTAAAATCGTTAACGACAAACCCATGACCGACAACCCAAGAATAAATCCCATATCTACATGACTCACAGTGGCCTCGCCAACAGTGAAATGAAATGAATCGGTTGTCGGCCTCCACCTCTCCACCAACGCCAAAATCAAGCAATCATCGATGCCTGTAAATACTTCGGGTATGGTGAAAATGCCGAAACTGCATGCTCGAATCCAATGTAGTTGCGTATCGTTCATATGCTCGATCCATTTGGTGATGGAGGATGTGTATTGTATGGAAATAAGCTTGCCTCTATCATCCCCGCCCCATATAGCATTGGATACATGAGTGTTTTGGTCCCATAGAATCGAAGCATCGTCCGGTCCCGGATTAAAGTCCATGTTTTACGCGTAGGCTAGATCGTTGGTTAGTTTGTGATGGTGAATTTTTCTGATGAAATCATCTTGTGTAGTTGGCCACAAACTGCATGCACAATGAGGAAGGTAAATCGACAAAAGCACATACATGCATAGTCTGGCTTTTTTTAGACGGATAATACAACTCTAAAAGAAATGGACGAAACACATTTCCATAACCTTTTTTCTTCTTTACTTTTTGGGAATTTGAAAAGTCATAATCCGGCTCTTTTTTATACGGACAGAGTAGATTATTGTAAAATAAAATCCGTCTTTTGTTTAGACGGATAAGTGAAGACATGCGACCCACAAAGAAAGGGACGAAATAAATTTTTTGGAAATTGGAAAAATCACAATCAATTTGAAAATGCTATGATCGTTGCACATCATAAACTGTTGGAATTTGAAAAAATCACAATCCGAATAATAAAAAAAAATGGACGACAATAGTATTAGGATTTACACTAATAAATGCCACGTGCGTCATCATTAAAAGTATTTACTCTAATAAATTACACGTTTTTATCCGTCTAAAAAATAGTCGGACAATGTAACTCTTAAACTGTTTAACATCGTGGAAAGAGACTTTGTGGCTGTAACCAGACATGCCAGTCAGTATCACCAAAAATTTTGAAACAATCATAATCCGAATAAAAAAGAAACGAACGACATTAGAAGTGGGTTTTCGTCACATTTTTTAGTTTCAAGGTTTAGGTTTCAGGGTTTTAGGGTTTTAGGTTTAGGGTAACTATTTCATGGTCGTCCATTTTTGTTTTAACTGGATGTTTGTTTTTTGGTTAACAAAGGATTTAGGGTTCATAGGTCCAGGGATTGATTGCAAACATTGATAGCAAGTCAAAATTTTAAAAAAACCATAATCCGAATAATAAAGAAACGGATTTTGAAATAAATGGATTTTTGTCATATTTTTCAATTTCAGGGTTCAGGGTTTAGGGTTCAAAGGTCCAAGAAATCATTAAACACATTGATAGCAAGATTTTTTATTATTTTTTGTATTGATAAACATAGTAATATTAGGTTGTCTACTGAACCGAGGTTACACAAACACATTGTACCATCATCGCTACCGCCACCGACACCGCGATCGTCGTCATCATCGGCATCGTCATCGCCGCATCAGCGCCATCATCCTTGTCATCATCACCATCATCATCGCCATCATCGTCGTCGTCGCCGTCATTTTTCCAGATGCGATTGTCAAGATACGTTTTTTCATGACAATCTCCTTCATGGCGATCGAGCTGCTCACATACTGATAAAAAAATACGTTCATCTCCTCGCTCCGCGATGTGGTTGCCATTCTTGCTGCAAAAAATCTTTTGGAGCATACTGGGATCCATTTCTCCTTTACAGAATACTGGGATTGAAGGCAATCATGGTTAACCAGACCATAGTTCTGAAGCAATTGTTCCCATCGAAGCTCAAATTTTTGATAGACAAAGACTTGAAGACACAGACATTAAAATCGTGTTGAAACGTATCTCGATACTTAGCATACACATGGTGCAACCGCTTCGGATATTTGGAACTGATATGCCATGTGCACAAAGCATGGTGTGTCTTCGGGAATACTCGAGTAATTGCATTGCCCATGGCTCTACCTTGATCTCTGATAATCGTCTTTGGTACTTTGTAATTAATTGCTTCTAACCACGTCTAAAAAACCCAATCAAAATTTTCCTTTGTCTTATCCCTTAACAATGCAAACCCGAGCAATATCGAGTGATAATGACGATTCACCCCAGTGAAAGGAGCAAATGACATCTTGTACTTGTTTGTTCGGTAGGTGGTATCAAAGGTAACCATGCCACCAAACCTTTCATACGGCATCCTCGAGCGCGAGTCTATCCAAAGAATCGTGTCGATTCTATTTTCGGCATCGATCCTGTATCGATAAAAGAAGTTCCCCATACCTTCATTGCTCAACTGCTTGAGGTAGGTGACCGTCGCTTGTGCATCATTTACAGTATCATCAACTCTTTTGTGACTCATACTCTGAACTTCATTTCGGATATCCCTTTCGGTGAAACGAACATTTTCAATACCGTCTGCTTGAGCTGATAGCACATTCATCGTTCTACTAGGATCGATACCGGATTCCTCTAAAAGAGAAATCACATTCCGAGCAACCGGAGTTATATTATCTCTGGTGCTAATAAACCCGACCTGTTAGCAACTTATGAATATGTGCACTTACATAAATGGCGACGGCCCGTGCATCATCAGCAGCACGACGGACGACAAACATCCGAGCTTTGCAATCAGTACAGATTACACGATCTCTTCTTCGTATTTTTTTGTCTACCGTCACCTTCTCCATCCTTGACCGATTTTTTCGACATGCCACTGTAATACCCCAAAATTTCATATTTTAAAAACACATTAAATATGTATATAAATTTTTCTATTTAATATGAAAAGTACATACGAATAAATATAATGAAATAGTAATGTTATATCGCTATTTAAAATATATGTAAAATACATACATTTGAATGCGTGAATAAATGTGACGAACGGGTAACGTTATAACATTATAACGTAACGAGTGACTCTATATCGAACAAATAAATATATTGAATAGATAACGTTATAACGTTTGAGTAAAGATAACAAATAAGTAATGTTATAACGTTACGTTATAACGTTAAAGATGTTACGCGTTAAGGGTAACCATTGTAATCCCAGAAAATTTGGATTATTAAATATGATACAATATTAATATTTTTGGGATAATTAAATCAATACGAATTAATTATTGAAAGATCAATACTATAAAATTGGGATAAATAACAGCCTGATAAAGATTTAAAGAGGGAGCAATTTCCCCCCGACAATACATATGTCAGTGTTTGATGTTGCCCAAACTCATTGATGATAGCATTGTGCAGTCCTTTCCTCCCATTATTGTTTGATTTCTCGCACACCTTCATCATCTTCACCATCACTGTCCATTTTCGTCTCTTCCTCATCCCCGCGTAGCACCATCATCCTCATCGCGTCCCCTACCTCTCATCACTTCATCTCCGTTGAGTTCGCCGAGCCATCACCGCCACCACCATCACCACCTCCGCCTTCGCCTCTCCTCCTCCACGGTCGCCACACCATCACCAACCTCTCCTACCATCGAGCCACACCACCACCATGTACGAGAACCACCATCAACGCCACCACCAAACCCCTCCTCGACACCAACTCGTCACCATTATTAACACCTCACCATCATCCCTAAGCCCCATCTTCTCCTTCGTCGATCATCACGACACCACCGCACCGAAACCGCACCCCTTCATCACTCGACATCACCATCGCTACCAACTGCCTCCGGCGAATGCCAGGACGACATTGATGTCGCCAGAGTAGTCCAAGCCAGCCACAGCAATGCACCAACGTCATCGTCAACCTCCTTCTCTCCTTGCGTCGTCGTCCCGATCACCACCATCACCATCGCACCACCAACATCCCACCAACCACTGTACGCCGCCCCTAACATCGCCGGCAACGTTCCCTGGCCAGTGTGACACCACCTCAGTCACCCCGTCATCCCCTCTGGTGTTTGCACGTACTAACACCAATGACCCGACACCGCCAACGTCCTCGATAACCTTCAACGGTAACCAAGACCTCTGTAACCCTGCCGGAGTTCCCCAATAGCCATTGATCGGTTTTTCCTACCACCAGCTAGCAGCGAGGCGGAGCAACAAGGGCAGCAACGGGCCCATACTATGCCAGTCATGGGCCGATATCGGACAAGCGACGGGCCAAGCCAGCGGGCCAGCCGGTCGACTAGGACCAGCAGCGGGTTTTTCTCGGGTTGTTCCTAGGGCTTTCTTGGTTTTGAAGTTATTAGGGTTATACACGCTACAAAGGTAACCTAACCCCTCTCGATCTGTCTCGTGCTTAGTATTTTATCAATATGATGTGTTATGATGATTATGATGAGAAGGATACCATCAAGAGGACGATGATATGATTATTTTCTTGGTTGATGTGTTAAGACAATAACAGAACTAGGGTTTCGATAATATATGCATGGGTGCATGCATTAGGTTATGAGATACTATTTAATGCTAATTATGATCCCAAAATACCATGGGTATATTTCGTTATATATGTGTGTGCTTGGTGTGGTGATACGATGATTTATACTTGATAATGGGGTTTATGTACTAAAAGGATATTAAATATACCCAGGAGGGATCGGGTTGTAATAATAAGCCTTGACATTAGGATCGAAACCGGGGATGATTGTTTTACATGTTTGATATGTGATGTGGGATTTGGGATTGAAATGGGCCAGAATACGCGCCATTATAACATATATATCCTCTCGGGAAATAAACGAAGACGACCCCTAAATGCTTAAATAAAAAGGACACGGGGATGTATGGCTTGGTTTCATTATCTTAGTGATATGAACTAATGAAAAACGAATAAAACAATATATATGTGTGTTCTTGAGTTATAAAGGTTGAGGATTGCGCGTTCGTTCTTAAATCCGTTAGATCGTTGGTCGTTTTCCGGGAAAATATTATGAAGGTTGTCCCTTCCTGGGTCTGACGTGATTATTTTTACATCCTTTGGAACTGTCATGAAGAAAATCGAACTTAGTGTCCCTTCTTAGATCCATTGGGATCATTCATTATTTCTTTAAATAAGCTCGGTGGCTGTTGAAACGTTATTCATTAAGTCATGGTCACGGACGACGAACTAGCTAGGGAGCGATGGGCATTCCTAATCCTCTTAGCATGCATGCGACGGCTCCAATGCCGTTGTGACGGGGCCACGGGTGATTCTCTGTAGATAGGTCCAAATTATCTCAATGCAGGCATCCGGTATCTCATTGAAAGCACACATCAGGTGTAAGACGATGCACGAAACATGCAGATGCGGAAACATAATCTCATGGGTAGCCCAACTGACAATTGGCGTACTATCGCTGTACTCTGAGTCTGTCATGTCTTTGGAGTTGTCTTTCGAGTCGAGTCATGAATTCGTGATAATAAAAACAAAGAGACAAAAAAGATATGAAGACGTATAAATGAAAGTACTGTTTGATATGGCGCCCATATTTTCCTGTAAGTTACGCAAATGTTTTACTGGGACTCACCGAATTGCAATAGTCGGGGGAGTGCCCTGCAAACGAAACTCATATACTCTAGGTTACTGAGTTTTATACTCACGGGTTATGTTTTCCATTTGCAAGAAATCAACAGATTGATGATAGAGTCCAGTAGAGTGAGGATTGCATGCATATAGCTATCTCACGTTAGTTATCATGTAATTAAATTGGTAGATTTTGACTTACTGAAAACTTACTGGAAGCTGACCGGAGATAATATGTAATGTGACTTGTTATATTTTGAATACTGAAAATAGACTGTAATTTTATGAATTAGATGTTAATATCACAATTATTAATATACACTACAAAAAAATAGCATTTTAGCTACGGAAAATTTTAGTTACGGACAAAATCCATCGCAAAAATATAGCTTGACATTCCATTTCTCGTAGATCTGATGGCATAATGGCACATCCTTCAGACAGCGAGGTTTGGAGGCATTTGGATCGGACATTTCCATCTTTTGCAGTAGAGCCACGCAATGTTCGTTTAGGACTTTGCACTGATG
>JAOVYX010018330.1:0-20385 GCA_035668315.1 Drosera spatulata | reverse complement strand
GGGAATCAAAGGATCTCTCTGCAATGTCTCTACAAGAGCTCTATGGTAACTTACTTACATATGAACTAGAGCACAAGTAGAGAAGAGTACAAGAGGAATCAACGAAGCCTATTGCACTACAGGCTGTGACTGGGAAGACAGACAAGAATGTGTCTGTTAGATCTACTGATGATGATGAAGATGGTATGACAGATCTGGATTTTTACGAAGAAGAAATTATGTCATTCATCACCAGGATGATAAATTCCTTTGTGAAAAAGGAGATTCGTAGTTATGCCAGACAGATAGCCAAGAAAAGAGATAACAGAGATAAGACTGGTCACTTTGCAACAGACTGCTTTTAGAAAAAGAGGAGATCTAAGCCCGTTGACAACCAACCCAAGAAGGAGAAGGCAACAAAGTCTGTTAACAACAAACAATCAAAGGGCAGAAGGCTAAAGGCAATGTTGGCAGACAAGAGCTGCAGTGACACTACATCTTCTGAATCTGATGAGGAAGCTCAACTCTTTCTGATGGCTAGACAATTTGATGTTGATGACGTATTTATCTTCTCTAATCCTGATGTGTCTGATGTTGAGATGAGAGAGATGATTAGAGGCCTGTCTAAAAAACTCATTGACTTTTCTAGAATGTACAGAGTGCTAGATAGAGAGTGTAAAGCTGTGAAGAAGGAGAGAGATCTCCTAAAGTCTTATCTAGAGTCCAGAGACGATGAGTCTAAGAATCAGGATGTACTAGAATTAGAAATAAACTCACTGAACTCTATGATCAGATCACAGAAGTCCCAGATAGAGACCCTTACTAGGGAGAAGTCTGAACTGGAAGAAACTATTAGAAAATGGAATAAGCCTATTGTGTTTGATCAGATTTCTCATAGAGGAGACTCTAAAGAAGGGATAGGGAGTGAGCATGTTCCTACCCTGGAAAAAATAAAATTAAAAAGGCCCCCATCTATAGTTTTCGTTAAGCCTGTCCGACCATTGGCTCTTGATGTGCCCATGCAACAGACTACCCATCAGACAAAGTCTAATAGGAAGTCTGCTGAGAAGTCCTATAAGAAAATAGGAGAACATATGAGACCTAAGGTCACAGTACCTAATCCTAACATATTCAGGACTGTTGCTCCCCCGCGTGCTTTAGACTAACAAACCTGGAATAGGATTTCACAGGAGAGCTGAACAGACATCGGTTAAACGAACTGATCCATATAGTATACATCATTCACAGTATAATAGTTTGCAGAATGCCACGAACAAGAAATGCTATCTATGTTACAAATCAGGACATTCTACAGATGTATGTTGGATCTATCCACCTTCAAAGAGAAAGTGAATATGGGTCCCTAAGTCTTTGTTCACTACCCACTAGACCCAAGATATATTGAGGACCAAGTTGTGCGTATTTGTTGATATTTTGCAAAAGCATCATGAACAAATTTGGTACATAAACAGTGGATGCTCAAGGCACATGACTGAAAACTTGGCTTTACTCACTGCTTCAAAGCCAAAGATGGACCAAGTGTTATTTTCGGTGATAGTAGTATCGGCAAGACAAAAGGTTATGGGATGTTGGGAACAGATATGATCACTATTCATAATGTTGCAAAGGAGATGGTTTAAATCACAATCTACTCTCTATCAGTCAGCTTTGTGGCAAAGGACTAACAGTAACCTTTCAAGACAATATGCGTCTTGTAAAAGATATTGTTAGTAACCAAACAAGGCTGGTTGGTAAAAGAAATGCAAATGTCTATATAGTAGACTTTCGTCATCCCCTGACCAGAGATTCATGTCTGTTGACAACAGACTATGCTGCTCAGAAATGGGTTTGGCATAGGAGATTGTCACACCTAAATTTCAAGAATATTAATTGTCTGTTGAAAAATAACTTAGTAAATGGATTACCTGATATTACTTTTGACAAGGATAGATATTGTGAGGACTGTCAGATGGGTAAACAGACAAAGTTAACTATAAAGGGTGTCAGGAATCAGATTACCACTGGACCCTTACAACTTCTACACATGGACCTCTGTGGCCCTATAGCCACTCTTAGTTTTGGACAAAGTAGGTACATCCTAGTGGTTATAGATGACTACTCTAGATATTCTTGGGTATTCTTCTTACACACAAAGGATGAGACCTATCGTGTCCTTACACGATTCCTGGGGCAAGTTCAAGATGAAAAAGGCCTCAACGTGTTAGAGATTAGGAGTGACCATGGGACAGATTTCACACATACCAAGATGGAGGAATTTTGAGATGTCTATGGTATTCAACATAATTTCTCTGCTCGTCGAACTCCTCAGCAAAATGGAGTTACTGAAAAAAAGAACAGAACTCTGATAGAAGCTACAAGGACTATGTTGCCTGATTCCTCTGTACCTAGGAGGTTTTGGACTGAAGCAGTGAATGTCTGTCAACTCAGCTTTGACAAGATGGCACAAACTATTTGACTAAATGGTATCCACCTGATCTGATAATAGGAGATATCACCGCACTCTCAAAACGAGATCTGCTACTGTCAATGAATGTCTGTTCACTTCATTCATATCTCAAATGGAGCACAAGAACATCACAGAAGCTCTGATGGATCCCAGCTGGATCGAGTCCAAGCAAGAAGAATTAAATCAATTCACCGGACTAAAGGTCTGGGAATTGGTTTCTATAACCAAGGATCGTCAGATTATTGGCACTAAATGGGTTTTCAAGAATAAGATGGATGAAGATGGAGTCATTGTAAGGAATAAGACCAGATTGGTTGCACAAGGGTATTCACAAGAAGAAGGAATAGATTATGACGAGGCCTTTGCACCAATTGCTAGACTTGAAGCCATCAGGATATTCTTAGCATATGCTGCTCCTATAAGAATGAAGGCATATCAAATGGATGTCAAGAGTGCATTTCTCAATGGGAGACTTCAAGAAGAACTTTATGTCAAACAGCCACCACGTTTTGAAGTTCCAGACAGACCTGACCATGTCTACAAGTTACACAAGCCTCTCTATGGACTAAAACAAGCACCAAGAGCATGGTATGACACGCTATCTACTTTTCTTTTGGATAAAGGCTTTAATAGAGGTAAAGTGGATACTACTTTACTTTTAAGAAAGCATAATGAACATTTGCTGATTGTTCAGATTTATGTTGATGACATTATATTTGCATCTACTGATCGAAAACTTTGCAGGAGGTTTTCAAGATTTATGTTAAGGAGGTTTTCGAAAACTTTCGAAATGAGTATAATGGGGGAACTTAAGTTTTTCTTAGGCCTCTAGGAAATGAAATTTTTATTTCACAACCTAATATCTGAGAGACATACTTAGGAAATATGGTATGAAAACTTCATCTGAGATGAGTATCCTTATGAGCACCTCAGTTAAAATAGATAAAGATGTAAAAGGTAAACCGTTTGATGCTACTAAGTATATAGGCATCATAGGATCTCTACTCTATCTTTCTACTAGTAGACCAGATATTAAGTTTTCAGTGTGTTTATGTGCTAGATATCAATCACGTCCCAAGGAGTCTCACTACATTGCTGTTAAGAGAATAGTCAGATAGCTAAAGGGAATCCCGAATATAGGTATCTAGTATCCTAATATTAAGATTAGCGGAATTCAGATATCCTTATGTTTTGTTCCTACTGATGAACAATTCACTGATATTTTTACCAAGCCCCTTAATGAGAAAAGATTCAATCTCATTTGTGAGAAGTTGGGTTTAATCTCATTATGAGGTTAGGTTTTGTCTACAAATGATTTCATTGAGAATTTTTCAGATTACATCTATTCCCTAAGGTTTAATGACTTGAAGAGTAGAATGTCTGATGACATCTATGTATTGAAGACTGATGCATTGAAGACTGGGATGTCTGTTGACACCTGGATACTGAAACCTGATGAATAAAGGGAGATGAAGTTTGATTATGTTGGATAAACAGTCACAAGGCTAGTATGACTTCAAATTGTTCAATCCTATGAAATCTTACTTATTATACATCGAAAAGGAAACTCTAAAGTTTAACAATTTATCTGAGTGTGCTTACTTTAGACTTTATATAAGTCTATGCAAAAATGCATGCATGATTGTTCAATTATTTTGATTGAATGAATTTGCGTGTATGAACAAATCTAGGTGTAATTACACGCCTGTGATTGTGTGTTAAGATAAACTTAATGATCATAATGGATGGATTTATGAGGAATGCAAGCGTTTAGTTGTCTTACCCAAGACTGATTGAAATAAAAGAAATGATTAAGGAAGAGAGAGAGTTAATCTAGACCACTAATTGATTGTGTATGTGAAAACGTTTGGTATTCACTTTACTACTGTGTCAGATTTCCTTGTATTTTTCACTCATGATTATTTTTTTTGTGGCTGAGATTCATTCATGAAAGGTGAAACGTTTTTCCCTCTACTATATATATACAGAGAAGTTAGGTTTGGGAAAACTCTTTCGAATTCTTTGCCATTAGAGAATAACCTCTCCCAAAAACCCCAGTTTCCCAAAAACCAATTCACTTCACCAATAGCACTGTTCATTAATATCCATACAGGATTGACCGTCGATTTCAGTGATCAAAGCGGAATCGACAGAGAATTTGATGGAATTCTTGAGATGATAAAGAATTCGGGGCTCTAGTTACTGCTCAGTACTACATGCAGAATCTCATACTCCAGGGCAAATGAGTATTTAGATAATGGAGTTGTACGAAAGGATAGAGACGAATTTGTCACTACTGTTGATGGAGTGGAGATGACTGTCAGTGCAGATTCTATCAGATCCATCTTTTATCTACCACAAGGTGGTCACACAACTATCTCTGACCACACTCTCGTAACTGGATGGCAGAAGATGATGGGGAATGTCCCGTTGAAGTAAGGGATAATTCTGGTGAAGGATTTGCCTACTCACTATGGCCAACTGGCTGTCATGGTGAAGAAGTGTTTCCTGTGTCAAGGATTTGCTGTTGATCAGATAACAGGGGGACATCTCAGAATCGTTGCTGCAATCATCACTGAAGCAAAGATAGATTGGGCATTCATCATGCTCAATCTATGGAAGGAAAACATAGACAAGGCAAAGTCCAACCCGAAGAGGAAGACTTTTCTGAGAATGATAAGTTTTTATCTCTTTAAGCTGGGCAAATTACCCAAAGATGACGGAGCTCCTTGTCCGACCAACAAATTCATATCCTTCAGAAGGAAGGAGTCTAAAAGAACATACAGAACGTCTGAAGCCGGGCCACCTAATGGCCAGCAGACTTTGAAGAAGAAGAAGAAGACCTTTGATGTTATAGCTGGGCCGTCTGATGGCATACAGACTTTAAAGAGGAAGAAGACCTCTGATACTAGGGTTCCTTAGAAGAAGCAGAAGAGATGTGCTCAACCTGCACAACAAGCTGAGAAAGAAGAGGAAGTCAACTCCGATGATAAGCCACTTGTCAGACGAAAGAAGACACAGATGTTTGTTCGATCAGACGTCTGATGGGAGACAGCAGACACCTGAACAGATATCCTCAACACAAACTCTTCCACAATAGAAAAAGAAACCATTCAAGAAGCTGAACAAAAGAAAGACGGTACTAAATACTGATAAAGCTATGACCAACGAACAACTCAGAGTAGCACTAGCTACAGGAGTATTCAAAAGCTCTAAGACAAAAGGTGCCAGATGGGGCATGAGGCTGATCATAGCAACTTCTGATGAAGATGGAAACGTGCTTGTCTCAAAGGAATGTAAAGAAAAAGGACAGCTGGACAACATCAATAGAGTTCCTGAGGAAGCATGGATTCTATTTGAGGAATACTACAGTAAAGTAATGGCCGAGTTGGGTGAAACAGCAAAAGATATGTTCTACTCAGCCATCAAAAGGACTCCAAGGGATGAAGGAGGAGATGATGATGACAACAATCAAACTACAGGATGAGATGGTCTGGATGGGCAGACCTCAGGGAGAGAGAAGTCAATTGATCAGACTTCTACTCTTCCTCAAGGATCTAGGAGCAGAAACAAAGAACAGCAAAAACTGACAGCTGCAGCTGAGCCAATAGATATTGAAGCTTCCCAGGCTCCTGATCCAGAGGAGGCTGATATCCAAGTGCCTTCTACCCTTCCTACAGAAGTCCAGAGCCCAGGACGTCAAGCAGCGGAGGAATTCAATGACACTTCACCGGTTCTTTCATATGATCTCCCTGAACAACACACTATTGCTGTAGCAGACAACCCACCTGCCACAACACACAGCATTTTTCAAACAGTTGAAAACACACTTCAAGCTCATGAAGAAAAAATCAAGAAGATTCTTGAGGAATCTGAAGCAAGAATGGCTCAGCAAATCGCCACAGCTGCAAAAAAGATGTCTGATTTTGATTTGAGACTAAGGTAGACTTTCCGTGATCTGAACAAACAGATTAGTGATAAAGTAAAAAGCACGAATGATCACTTGGAAGAGCTACAACAATGTCAGATGGCGCTGCTGAAGACATTTGAGCATGAAGCAACTATTGAATCTGAAAGGGGGAAAGTTATGCAAAGAATCATTGATGTAATGAAAATTGATAATGCCTTCATCAAATCAGATATGGAAGTAATCAGTGATAACGTGAAAGATTTGAAGGCTCTTCTGGGGGTTCTGCGTTATGAGACTGACAACATCTATAGCAATTTCCTCAACATTGATCAGAAAACTACAAACACGAGCTTAGAAATAATGCAAATACTTCAACTGCTAAAAGAACGACTACCTAGCTCTAGTTTCATACCCAAACCTTATTGATTTTGTCAATAAAAGGGAGAGAAATATAGGATTTAAAATGAGAGTTGGGTTCATGACTAGGATAGGATAGGTCTGTTCTCTAGTTGTTATCTGTTATCTCTATTGTTGGTGTCTTAATGTCTGATATCTGTGCTTGCATGAAAATTAATATATGATATCTTTCTGACTGATATAATGTCTGATTGTGGCAATTATAACGTGTTCCAACAAATAAGGGGAGATTGACTTAGAACCTATGCTTATCCATAAAAAGTTTTTTACAACATCAAATAGGGGTAGATTGAAGAGGTAAATGAGACTTAGGGGGAGATTGAAGAAGTGTATCAGACTTATGCCTTAATTACTATATCTGTCACCATTTATGATTTAATGTATCAAAATATTTGTTTATGTTCTATGCATATTATTTGTCATTAGACTCTATACTTCTAATATTAGACATCTGATAGTTCTAGGAAGTGCTTGAAAGAGTCAGAGTTCTGGAGGAGAAAGGACTTTGTAGAAGTGCCGAGTAAATCAGACTGGCTGAGAAGACTTCAGGGTATCAGAGTTTTATTGCTCAGAAAACAGAGTTCAGATCAAGATTGGGTAGTCTACTGTATGTCTGTATTCTGAAAAGTCTGTTCTATGCTTACGATGTGAAGATTAGAGGACTACTACTGTTAATAACATACTTCTACTATAGAGATTAAACAGACTGCAACGATGGACCAAAGGAATTTAAACAGACTTTTGATGGGAAGCCTACAAACTTCGACACTATATCAGACTTCAACACTATATCAGACTACAGCTTTACATAGACTGATTCTACAGACTTCATCAAATCTGGTGGGAAGTCTGATTAAAGTAACTGATATTCTAAAATGTCTGAACGACCTGACTTATTTTCCAAGGCATCTAGGATCTATAAAAGGTGGATGGAGGACTCAGTCGAAAAAATCATTCATTCACTTATTCTTTTGTGCGCATATTCTCTCGACTGCAAGCTTCAGGATTCATGAACCATCCACTTTCGGCTCTCCCTGTAACAAAGCGACTTCCACAATTAGGGAATTTCTGCAATCCATCATCATCCTCGATTGAGTGGATTTCATCTTTGGAGATTTCTATATTCTCCATAGTTTGTGTGAGTTTTATAGTTACTTACATTATTTCTTAATATGGTTCGCTGAGTGATCCAGAAGACTCAGAGGTTGAGAGGTGAACCTGAAAACCTTTTGTAGATCAGTTATGATCTTGATTTTGTGCAGTAACAAGGTTTGCTGAGTGATCCAGGAAAACTCAGAGGTTGAAAGGTAAACCTGGAAACCGTTTTTAATCCGTTTTGTGATGGTGGATTTTTGTGCTGCTTTGTGGGTTTTTCTCCCTGAACTAGGGTTTTCCATGTTATATTTGGTGTTTATTTTTCTTTTTTCTGCTGATTATATTTCTGTATTCATCCAACAACCAACAAATCAGATCAAGAACTATCAGTTAGAACTATAACTTTTTTTTTCCGCAACGTTTGGTTCATAATTTTGTAACAGAATCGAATATTGATCAATTAGCCTATTCACTCTCCACCTTCCCCCCTCCCCTCCCCTCTAGGCTGTTTTGGTGTAATAATTAAAGCACTTTCAGAACCCTTGATACAGGTTCCTTAATCTTTCGAGATTTGACATATATAAAGGGACTAGAACACAACCTCTTATCCACAAGTCAGTTGTGTGAGAAAGACTATGAGTCTCCTTTACAAATGACACATGTGAAGTAAATGATAAAACAACCAAAGAAGTCAAACTGGTAGGCTGCAAAAAAGGAAATATGTATGCTTTAGACTTCAATATGTTCCAATCTGCACAAATCACTTGTTTTTATAAAAATGAATCTAAGGACATAAACTGGTTGTGGCACAAAAGGCTAGCTCACCTAAACTTTAAGACCACTACAAGACTTTCCTCAAATAACTTGGTGAGAATTTTACCTCAAATCAAGTTCAAAAAGGATAAACTGTGTAAATCCTATTGAAAATCCCAATATGGCTTGCTGTGAGACTAGGGAGGGGGTGATTAGTCTCTTTTTTGAAGATTTACTTTCAAACTACAGAAGTCCGTTAGACAACAATGTTATTTTAAGCTTACTGCAGTAATGCGGAACCTTATTACAGTAGCGTTGGTTTCTTTTAGTTAATTATTGGTCAAAGTTGATTAACAATAGGATTAAAGATAATGAAAGCAGTAATATAAAGGCACAAGGACTTTTTAAACTAGTTAGAGTATATAACTAAAATACGGTTATATCCCTTACTCCAGTCTTCCCTTGACTGTCAATGTGATATGTCAAGAGGATTATACTACGTGTGATTGTTTTAAGCTCACAATCAACCTATCACCTTACAGTATGTAAATGATAATACAAACTAATTACAAGATCTTTTCTTCTCCTCAACAGGACTCGAAATAACCTCTTGCAATTGTTTGTCCAACTCTAGTACTATTCAATCCTTGCGTCAAATCTTGCTTCCAAATAGTTGACTCAGATCTTAAGATATCGAGTTCTCACACTGTTCACTTGAAACCTTACTGCACTTGTTTTTCTTTCAAAGCAAAGGAGATTCAACGATTCAAAAGTTGTGAAGCCTTGGGCATTGCGTTTGTATTTATAGGTAATCCCAAGTATCTCACCGTTGTTAAAGTCGTCCTTCTCTTGAAACTACGCTTTCATGCCACCCTGGAACCATTTTCACAATGTGACCTCTGATTTTTGATCTAGGAAAGGACAGTGACACTGTGCAAAAGGCAACACGTGAACCTTGACATCATCTGGACCCTTCTGTTGAACTTGGATTAACTGTTCTTCAGCCTTGCTACAGTAACCCTTTTCACACAGAAGCAATCCAAGATAAACCATTCCTTATTGAAGAACCCCAAATGCCCAAGTCTTATTGCCCCTTTACTCATGACCTCAATGTTGTCAGTCTTACAGCATTCCTTTCTGAACCAGCCTTACTATGTTCCTCTCTGAACCAGTCTTGCTGCATTCCTTTCTGAATGAGCCTTACACCCATTGCAGGCTCAATTTCCAAACGGACGAGTCTCAATCTTGGTGTATATTAGGACATTCTAAGACTAAGGTTTGCCTACCACTCAATTTCTATACATCTTGGGTTTGACTCAACACCCACAAATTCAACAGAATCCACTAGAGTTCTTTAACTCCTCCGCATGGATCTTTTTGAACCTATGGAAGTGGAACCTATGGAAGTGGAAGTACACCATTGTTGGGGTAGATGATTACTCAAGATATACTTGGATAATAGTCCTTTATAAAATGAGTGAAACCTGCAGTCGGCCCATCAGATTCCTAAGATAGGTCCAAAATGAAAAAGGAATTGATGTGATGGCCTTTAAGAGTGATCATGGCATAGAATTTGACCCATTTGGTATGCACAGATACTATGATGATCATGATATTACACATAACTTTTCTACACCTAGAACACCACAGCAAAATGGTATGGTTGAGAGGGAAAATAGAACTTTGATAGAAGCCGCCAGGACAATGCTCTCAGATGCAGACCTACCCAAAACCTATAGGGCTGAGGCAATAAATATTGCATGCTATGTCCAAAATAGGTGCTTGATACATAAGACACATAAGAGAACTCCCTATGAGTTGTGGAAAGGAAAGACACCTAGTGTCAATTATTGTTGATTTCATATGTATTGATGATGACATGGATTCAACAAATTGTTCTTGAATATAGGTTGTTAGAAAAGCACAGGGAGACCCGGGCCTTCCTAATTGGTATCGGGATAGAGATAGGCGCATGCAAGGGGCAGGCCTCCCCCAGTTTCCATCTATAGGTCATAAATATGGAAAGTCCTTGTTTTGGTGATTATATTGTGTTTGTTAAGTCATTATGTGCATATCTTATATATGGACTAACAATATATTGAGCAAAATTCGAATATTTTGCTACAAAATCAGTTTTGGATTGTTTTGTAGATATGGAAAGATTTGGAGGCCTAAACATGAAAAAAGATCTTATTGATGTCCAAACAAAGATGGAGATTCAAGTTTGCTGATTCTTGGAGTTCTATAAAAGGAAGATCATCACCAGAAAGCAAAGCAATCAATTGCCTGCACAACCTTGCCATCATATTGTAATCGAAGAACTAAAGAGCCAAATAGCCATCCATTGGAGTTCAATCCAGCTCTTTAAACATCCACAAGCCTAAGAAAATAATCCCTTAATGTTTTGGAGCTTACACACACAACAACCACACAAGTTGCTGCTGCTGATTGACTGAAGAGTTGATCAAGAAGACTTCCTTGGTTGAAGGTGACCTAACCAGAGGAAGACCCATGCCTTGTTGAAGATACGAGTGCGAATTTGCAAGAAGTACAATCCAGAAAACTAAGGACCAGAGAAGTACGAGGTGTTGCTACAGAGGATTGAAGCTGAGGATATAAGAGTTCTATCAGGGAGGATAGGAACTAGATATGCTAAGGCTTAATCCGGGATAGAACAGGGTGTACTTAGGGTGATGTCTGGGGGATTGGTACAAGTTGTAATTGATGTTGATTGTGTTACCAAGTGTTGGTAATACTGGGGGATCTTGAGGATTGATAAAGGAAAGGGAGAATGGTGTGTACTAGTGAAATAGATCATAGTGCAAAGTTTTCAAAAATCCCACTCGGTACTGGATGTAAATCTCTTGTTTCAAAGTTTTGGGCAAGAGACGAACAAGTATAAACAGCAAACAAGTATACAAGACAGTTGGTGACATACAAACAAGCAAACAGGTTGAGAAAGACTCACACCTTCCTAAAGACCCGGGTCTTCCTCGTCAGGAAAGTGAAAATGAGTTCGAAAATCCATTGATACTCAATTCACCTCCACTTGAATATCCTCTGCAAACCAACAATTATTATCAGAGTAGGTTCTTCTTAAAGACTAACTATCTGAGAAAAAAAGATGAGTTTGACAAAGGCTAGAAAGAAGGGTGCATCAAAGCATTGGTCACCACTGTTTGATGGAACCTACTATGGTTTTTGAAAAGAGGAGATGGAGATCCAAATTCAATCGGAAGACTGGCAACTATTGGAGATCATCCAGAATAGACCACTGAAGATGGAGAAAAATGATGTTGACAGAAAGAAAGCCGATACAGACCAGAATTTGCAAGATCTAATAATACAAGCATAATAGAGCTACTCAGAAGTTAGAGAAGGTCCCATGGCACAGCTGAGGCAGGAAGTAACAACACAAGGATATACACGGAAGGAGATCGAGCATATTGAGGCCAATCTGAGAAAGGTATAGATTGAACAATCTGTCGCCACTTCAACAGCCCTCAAGATCATCACCAGCACTGAAAGTACGACAATTGAAAGATAAGAAACAACAACTGCACTAGTCCTAGTCTTTATTGCAGGTATGGAATTGGGGAGTCTGCATATGGGGCAACCCTCGACAGCATCAGAGGTCTAGCCTACCACAACAACCACCACATAAACAAAAGAAATCCCTACATCAACAGCAGCTGAAAAGGCCGCTATTGATAAAGCCTTACAAACTGGCTTGTCCTTTGAGACAAGGGTCACGAGGCATATGGCCAAGACAGGGAATACTTGGAAAACCCCAGAAAGAGGCACAACCTCTCACTAAAAGGAAAGAGGAAGGCAACTTTACAGAGGCCCAAATTGATTCCATCTGGACCTACAATAAGGTATAGAATTAACCCTGATAGAAGCAAAACTTAAGGGGTTATTGAAGGGCTAACAGAAGGAGAGCTTGAGCAGTTGACCATGATGCAAAGGAAGGATACTGCAAAGAAGAAAAGACCAGATGAGCCCTACATCTTGTTCAGTGCAACTTAAGAAATCAAGGACTCCACATTTAAAATAACATGGCATAGACAGGCTCAGCTGTAAGCCATAGAGTTCGTTCACATCCCTGAGGTCGAGAAAGAACTAAAAAGGTTTGTTGACGAGCATGTGAGGGCAGCATCCCTCGAAATCTACACTTATCTGTCAAGACCAACAATTGGCAGACTACCATCACCGGAGACGATAACAACAATGATGATAACAACAGGCCACAAGATGCAGACGACGTCGCAGATGAGGATACAATACTTAATGGAGTGGCAAAAGAAAGTGGAGATCAAGAAGCACAGCAAACCCATGGTGAAGGAAAGGAGGATGACGCCCCCATTACAAAGTCAAAAGCATCGGTGTAATCCTTAAATGATGCATCTAAAATCCCAATTGCAAGCGTTCCCTCACATCAGGTTGCGAACATAGAGACAATAAATAATGCAGTTGAAGTAGACCCACTAGCTGCAGAAGAGGTGACTCAGAGGGCTGACAAGGCGACTCCTCCATCTCAACCTTAGCTGGAACCTCTTCTAGACAACACTGGTCACCATCCAACCAGATGAAGAAATTGTCATCATAGAAGATGAAGTCTCTAAGACGTCTGCTGCAGTCAAAGCCACCCAGACTGTACCAGAAGTGACATCTGGAGGAATGACGCTCCAAGAAATAAGGGAGCATCTTCTCAATGATACTTCCATTACCAAAGGAGTTCTACAACAACACTATGCATCTGGACAAATGGTATCTCCTCTCAACTTGCAATTCACTCCTACTTCTTCCTTTAGATTGCAACCACTTGCACCAGATCCTCCTTCAGTGGGATTCCCACAAAATTTGCTATATGGTGCAACATCAAATGTGCCTATGACTGCAAGAACGGCTGCGAGGAGTCTTAAAGAAGCACTGGAGGAAGTGAGACTTGGAACAACTTAGGAGGCTCCACCTAGCACCATCATTGCTAGTCTATCCAAGGATAGGCAATCATCTCCAGACCCCAACATTCTTGCAATTGAGCATAGACTTTAACACCTGGACGAATATGTCTATAACATGCATCAATGGACCAAGGACGTCTTTCAAGACTTACTGGACAAGCTGGAACCTGTGGTAGAAGATCTAGAATCTAAAAGAAATGCTAGGAATCAGTGTTTTGCAGATTTTCATGAAGTATTAACTGGTATTGGTCAAGGGCTCCTCAAACAGATCCAGAAGAGCAATGATTTCAATATTAAACAGTATACCCAATTTGAGCAGACGGCCCAAGTTTGCAGACTACAAGCATCTCTTCAAGCCACTCAAAATCAACCTCAACAGCACATCCAGAACAACGATAAATGCATTAATCTTCTTGAAACAAGAATTCAGGCTGAGATAGCAAAGGCCACTGCAGCCCAACACAACACAGTCACTGAACTCAAGGCCTTGAAGCAAGCGGTAGATGCTCTCACTATAGCCTTCAATGCTTAGCAACCACCTCAACATGATGATAACAAAAAGGGGGAGAAGGATGCCAAGGAGAAAACCAGCACAACTGGTGCAACAAAGCAGAGAAAGAGGAAGCTGACTGAGGAAACGCCTACTGCTATGGGTGAGAAAGCACACAAGCATGGAAATCTTTCAAATCTTCCATGAAACCCTCAAAGTCTCAGGGGAGGCTTCACACTTCAGCAGCAAAGACAAGAAGGAAAGGAAGAGGTCAAGATCCAAGGAGCATCATCGTCTTCATAAGGACAGATCTCTGTCTCCAGGGCACAGATGAGATCACGGTGCAAACTATCAACAGAAACGTAGCCAAGGAGATAAGGGCTGCAGGGAATATAGAAGAAGTTTAAAGGACGAAAGTTCATTAGTTTGGATCAAGAACGATATCTGTAGCAGAGTCTTTAAAAGAAGATCTGTACAACGATCTAGATTCTTTCCTTAACAATTAGTTTACTTGTAAGGGGTTTCTTTGTAAGGCACAAACAAAGAGATAGTGAACTCCCTCTTGGTTTGGCTATACTGGTCACCAAGGGAAGATTAGATTAAGCCTTCGATTGTAATTTGAGAACGATTGTCTGAACCACTGTAAGTTGTTGTGTCCTTACTGTATTTTATTCTATATATTAGAATAGCTAGATCACAACCTTGGATACAAAAGAGACAAATTTAAAAAACTCAAGTCTCGACTGTAAACTACTTCCGCCAGTCTACAGAAGGCGAAGTGCACACGATTCAAGACCAAATTGCACTAAAGTACCTCCCTCTTCTAGGCCATTTCTTGTAAACTCTGAGATTTTCAGTTCTTCTAACTCTCTTCACACAACGGTCACAGTTTCAAAATAGATTGCATTGTCTGTAATTGTGCGTGTAAGTATATTAAGAAGCCAAGAAAATACCATGAAATTTGACCAATCCCATAGTTTGGCCTCTGGTGCTGACATCGGACGTGGTAGGGTACCATCTATGAACATCATTTTGTTCTTCACGAATTATGCCATGTCGGATAATTTTCACCATCTAAAGGAGTAGAGACAATTATGGTGCCAGGATTATCGGATGAGTGCAAATAGTAGGGTGACCATTAGTCGACAGTTGATTGATCGACTGACAAAACAGAATTCATCACTATTGTATTGGTTTTCTCTGTTGGATTTGATTATGGTGATTTATTGTTTAGGGTCACCATTGACAGAGATGGGAATAGCTCAGACTTCTGAGCTATAATGGCTTTGATACCAAGCGAAGTTTTAAGAATCGAATAGTTTCATTTATTATGTCAATTGAAATGCATACAAATTGGATGAATCCAAATCCTATAATTGAGAAAACTAACTACAAACGCTATGAAAAATTCCATATACTAAAGATGGATCTACTATATAAGAAGAACAATTTGTAACCAAATGGGTAGCAAATAAGTGAATATATGCTAATAATCATTATTATAAGGTTTAATTATTTTGTTCGTGATTGATTCTTAATTGGCTGAGTTAAATGATCGCTTTGATAATATCAAAACACAGTTGATGCGGTCCATTGCTTGTCTTGATCCTTGAAATTCACTCTCTGCTATTGACAAGAACAAATTAATTGAATTAACAAAATTCTATCCAAATGAGTTTGATACAAAAAGAGATATGTGGGTGTTTGATAATCAACTCAATAATTTTTTGTTGGAAGATCAAATGCAGATTTCAGTAATTTGAAAGGAGTCGGAGAACTTGCTCAAAAGATGATCCAAAAAGAAAAGGATGTAAGTTACCCATTGGACAATTTGTTAGTGAAGTTAGTATTAGTCCTATCTGTTGCAACAGCTACAACAGAAAGAGCATTTTCTGTGACGAAGATTGTGAAATGCACACTCAGAATTCGAATGGAAGATGATTTCTTGAATGTTTGTATGATCACCTATATCAAGAGGGAGATATTTGGCACGATCAAGGATGACGATATCATCTAACCTTATCAAAATATGAAACCTCGAAAAATTAATCTATGCTTATACTTCATATATGTTTTTTTGATGAGATAATTGTTCCTTTTTGTAATTTTTTTTTTCAATTATGTTATTGCAATTAACATTATTTTGTGTAATGTAAAAGTGGTTTGTGGTGTTTTATTAATGCATTAGTAACCTCTATGGATGAAAAATCTTGGATCCGCAACTGAAAGGTTAGGGGAGACTTTACCCTGATGAAGATGTTAAAAGCACCAGGAATGCTTTTCTGGTAGATGTGTTATGGGACTTGCAGGTGTTGATGGTGACTCAAAGCACGGCCGCCTTTGACCAGCATCCGTCGCCTTTGACTAGCCGCCGCCGTCACCACCAGTCGTCGCCGTCTTTGTCCTCATCTAGCCGCCTTCGTCTTTATCAGGCAGAGAAAACGCAGCACGTCTTTTTTTTCTTTGCTATAAATATGGGATAGAGGATTTGAGAGGATGAGATAGAGGAGTGCAAGAGCAGAGACAAAGAGATTGCGGGAGAGGGAGAGTCGGGTGAGAGGTTGGAGAAGAGTGTGAGAGCAGGGAGGATTTGGGAATAGTGAGTTTTTGAGTAAAGAAAAAAAAGGAGAAGTTTCACTATTCACATATACACACAAAAATATATTGAGGGTTTAAGGGATTTGTTTTAGAGATTATTATCTATATCCCTTATTGTGAGACTCTCAATATTTTGAGTGTAGGTCCTTTTGTATTTCCTCATTTGGTTAGTGGATTCTTCGTCGTCGGCGACCGCCCGTGATTTTCTCCCGTAAGGGTTTCCACGTAAAATTCTTTGTCTCATTTATTTTTACGCACTTATTATTATTTGTGTTTATTATTAACGGACCCATTCGTAACAGCAGGGAGGCATGCAGCCGGGCTTTGAAGCTTTGCAGTGATGATCCCTATAAGATCTTTGTCCTTGCTTAAAACATAATGTTAGTCTTATTCAACAAAAACAAAAAAACATAACGTTATCGAAAAGCTCTTGCTAGCGCTATTTTGTTACTATAAGATACAGAATTTTGACCAACTAAAGAAAAAAGCTTATAGGTTATCGTGCAATTGGCACATCTTGTGCTTGTATTTTCACAAATAGGGCAAGTGGGTGGCTGAGACAACATACATTGGATGCTTTTTTTTTTTTTTTTTGTCTTTTTTTTTTTTTTTTTTTTTTTTTTGAAAAGGTATACATTGGATGCTTTAAATCTTGTAGGAGCAAATTGGAAATGGATCCACGTCTGGATGGGAAATGGTGCGGTTGGTGCAATCGTGCATCTGTAATCAAACGATTTAAATTTGTTTGATGGTATAAATATTGTTTTTGTTTTTGTTTTGATTTTTTGTGGATATAATTTTTTTATGGGATTATTTTTATTAAATATTTTTAAATTTTTTTTTTTGAGGGTTTAAAATTTTCTTAATAGGTTTTGATTTTTTTTTCAAATTTTTTTAAATAAAAAAAAAACAAAAAAAAACTGCACAGTTGGAGATCAACTGCAAAGGATCCAGGTCTGAGCAAATTTGCTTAAACAAAATTTGTGAAAAACAAAGGAGAGAAAGTCTGTGGGGGAAAAGAAGGCATAGAGATGTGTTGCTGTTTGTCAGGATACGAAGATCTATTAATCTCTGCAGTATCTCTATCAATCTCTCCTCCCCAGATTCAGTCACTCTCTTATAAGTTCTTCTTGGGGGTGTTTTTCGTTCTTTTAGGGCAATGACTTTGATGCCTTAAATGGGTGCTTACTTTAGCTCTTTGTTTGAAGCGGACATGGAAGTTATAAAGGCGCGGACAATGAAACAATTAGTGACAATGTAAGCCAAAGTCATAACTAGCTAGAAGATGCAACGGCTTGAGTCAATCCATGATGAAACCATGTTGAAACTGTATATATGAAAAGGTTTCTGTTAGGATCTAAATTGAAGAGAAGAGCTCAAATCACAAAAAAAATTCATAGAATGATACATCTTCAACACAGAAACTTTTACAACTAATAATATCAATTACAGAGCAAGTCAATTAATGAATAAAAGTTCTCTTTCTTACATTTTTCATCGACACTGCAAGTCTGCAAGCACTATAAAATCTTTTGGTAAATGAAAACTCACTTTATACACTTCCAACTTAGAAATATACACTGCATATCAACCATCATGAGATAAACTCACGAGAATTTCGAAGGATGACTCTTTCAGATCCTAACACTAACATAAAGATAGTATTTTTTATTTTTTTTTGTCGACACAGTCAATTGGGGTTTGAATACTGAATCCCACGGTTTCCTTTGCTTCTTTTTTACTAGTCTATATATTGTTATGTTTGATGGTAATTCGAAATATGCAAATACTAGGTAACTGTTTTGACAGATGAAAAGTTTGTAAATATTGTTATGTTTGAAGGAAATTCGAAATAAGCAAATACTAGGTAACTTTTTTAACAAATGAAGTGTAGACAGTAGTCTACATTCAATCGCAATGTAGCTCCGCCCTTGTTTGGTGGCCCTTGAGAACCGAACATCCACGGTGATGCGGAATAGAAAGGGATCAGTGTTTCCAATAGGAGGATTCACAGAGGATCAACTCTTTCAGGTTGAATCCAACAACGCTCGAGGTTGCAAGCGCCATCTAGCAAAACCCAAGAAAAACACGTTAATAAACAAGCCGATGGGTGTTGACTTCTTTTGTTGACCTCGATCCAAAGAACAGCCCAGATAAAATGGATTGGTGCCGATTTAATGGGCCTAGCACACTAGATGCTAATAGGTGCGCCTCAACATTTAATATCACTCGCGTTTTGGGCCCAACACGTTACTCTCATCGGGAATTCATGATACACACACTTTCTTAGTTTTTTTTTTATTGATTGTCAAAATTTAATATATATTTTATTAATTGAAATTATTTTTTCTCAATCAATTAAACTACAGAAAATATATATAAAAAAAAAGTATACATTCTCGAAGAGACCTTATGACATATGACTTTATTACGAATACCTAAAAAACGTGAACAGCATTTGATAACCTTTAAGAGTAGTTTATGCAAGTCTCAGATTGATTATTTCCTTATAAGGCGAAGAGATCTGACGGATTGTAAGAACTGTAAGGTTATCCCAGGAGAATGTTTGACCACTCAGCACCGTTTGTTAGTTATAGATGTATTTCGGTTTCAAATAGAAAAGAAGAAAAAAACAAAATGTAATCTCACAAGGATAAAATGGTGGAACTTAAAAGGAGATAAACAAAAGTTTTTCAAAGAGAGGTTGTTGAAAGAAGGTCCATGGACATTTGACGGGAGTGCATGTGAGATGTGGGATGCAATGGCTAATTGTATCCGACGTGTAGCGAAGGAGACATTAGGACAATTTAAAGGCCAACTATCGTTGAATAAAGAGGGGTGGTGGTGGAGTAAAAAGATTCAAGATAAGATAAAGTATAAGAAAAAATGTTAAAAGGTTTTGTTTAAATGACATATTGATGAAAATTTAGAGAAGTATAGACGCGCCAAAAAAAAAGTTAAATATATTATGAGCGATGCGAAAAATAAATCGTATGAGAAGTTGTATGAAAGATTGAACACAAAAGAGGGGAAAAAGGAAGTTTTTAAGTTAACTAGATCAAGAGACAAAAAAAACTAAGGATTTAGGTCAGGTAAAGTGTATTAAGGACGATATCGAGCATATTCTTACAACTGATGAGGACATTAAGAAAAGATGGAGAGAGTATTTTGACAAACTCTTTAATTGCACAAGGGAAGTGCCCTTGAATAAAACAAGTGGGAATGCAGATGTGATGATGAACCGATATTATTTTCGTCGTATTAGGACAGAGGAAGTTAAGGAGGTTTTAAAGCGGATGAGCTCAAGAAAATCTAAGGGTCCAGATGAAATCCCGATCGAAATTTGGAAATGTCTTGGGATAGAAGGAGTTATTGGTTGACAAAACTCTTTAATAGAATTTTGATAGATTAGAAGATGCCTGATGAGTGGAGAAGAAGTACTTTGATTCCCATATACAAAAACAAAAGAGATGTTCAAAACTGCTCTAATTACGGAGGAATCAAACTTATGTGTCACAGTATGAAGTTACGGGAGAAAGTGATAGAGAAAAGGTTAAGAAAAGTTACAGGGATGACTAAGAATCACTTTGATTTCATGCCTGCTAGGTCAACCATGGAAGCTATTTATCTTTTGTGATGTGTAATGGAACGTTTTAGGATAGAGAAGAAGAATTTATATATGGTTTTTATCGACCTGAAAAAGACGTATGAT
>JAOVYX010018329.1:0-20387 GCA_035668315.1 Drosera spatulata | reverse complement strand
GCATTTTCACGGGGACGAGCATCATATTATAGACTTAGTTAAGTGTGGACTTTTGTAATCAAGAGTACTACCGTTTTCGATCTTGTCTCCCTCTAATGAATAGCCTATTATTAGAAATCGACGGTCTGGATGACTCCAAAAACTGGTGTCTCAACTCGCTACTAGTCAAAAACGTCTTAACGTCTTCCAACGACAAAGAGTCCCTACTTTGAATCTCACAAAGGCTTCAAAGCTGCTCGGGAGTGAGCACAATAGAATCATCGTCACTTCTTCATCATCAATTATAACTCCAACATTTTTCAGACCAACAAGGATAGTCTGAAACTCAGTCAAATGCTTTTTCAATAAGGTAGTCGATTCCTTCATTTTGAAGGAATATAGACATTGTCTCATATACAAAGGAGAAGCAACAGATTTGTTTATATATAAGTTAAAAAGCTTATCCCAAAGAGACTTGACAATCTTCTCCTCCAAGACGTCCTGAAGAACGTCATCGGACAAACATAGCTGTAAAGCTTTGTGCCTTCTTATCCATCTTCGTTTTATCTTCTGTCTTCATTGCCGTCGATAACTAATCAATCCCTTTCAGAACCTCTTCGATTTCTTCTTGGGTTAATAAGACAACGACTTTCACTTTTCAAAGTCGAAAATTAATTGTGCAATCGAATTTTTTCACATCAAATTTCGTAAGCGTCATCACGTTGAAAATTTCCCCTAAAAACACTATTTATATCGGATCACTATTTCACCCGGAACACTGTGTAAACAGTGTCTCTGTTCGTACACTATTCACGGATCATTCGTACACTGTTCGTACACTGTTTCTGTTTCTGTACTGTTCATAGCACTATTCATGACACTGTTTGCTCACAGATCATTCGAGGGAAAAAGAAATTGTTTTGTGCAAAAATCGAAAAAACAGATCCTTAAAAAATATAAATTAAATCCCAAACTTAATAACATTCGTTCCTAAGTTTACGTGGACGAACCCGGTGTTGAAAATAAGGATTGAAATGTTCCCAAGCTCTTATATCAGTTTGTTAGGACCAGGACTGTTAATTACAACACAAACAATAACAACTAGATTTTATGTGAAAATCCTTGCGAGAGAAAACCAGGGCGGTTTCCGACAATGAGAAAATTCACTAGTCAAACGAGAATATACAAAAAAGCTACACCAAGCATCTGAGAGCATAACAATAAGGGATATAGAAGCGACTCACTCTTTAAAACAAATCCCTTAAGCTCTCCTAAATGTGTTTAACCTTTCAAGTTATGTGCAAACACTTATGTTTGTGCGGCTTTTCTCTAATCCTATCAATTCTTTGCTTAAGTCCCTTATATAGGGATAAATTCGTATGATAAAACGTGTACCGTGTTAGAAAGTGTGTACCGTATGGTTTGTGTAACCAGCACCGGCCATAAGACTATAAATCACACCCGGCCATGATGATTTGTGTCACACTTCCCATAGGAACACCGGCCATGGACCACAGTTTCTAGAGCAAACAAGTCTAGATTTACCATAATTGACCCGCTGACCTGAAGCTGCACAAAACTCGTCTATGCATTGACGCATCATAGCAATCTGATCCACACTAGCATCTCCCAGGAGAACAAGGTCATCAGCAAAAAAAAAAAAAAAAAAAAAAAAGATGAGACAAGGTAGGATTATTTCGACGCAATTTAAGTGGCTGCCACGACCCTTGTGTCACTGCTCTGTTAATACGGTGGCCCAACCTCTCCATGCAAAGAACAAAGAGATATGGCGAAAGCGGGTCTCTCTGTCGAACCCCTCGAGATGGTTTAAACGGTTCAGTTTGTCCCCCGTTCCATAAAACATCCATAGATCCACTGCTGACACAACTCATGCTGATATCAATCAGATTCGGAGGAATACCAACTTCTATCAATGTTTCATGAATGAATGATCATTCTAAGCGATCATATGCTTTTTCAAGATCCAATTTAACTGCAATCATGCCTCGCTTTTCCTTCAACCAACTCATGGAATGATACACTCCCTGCATGATAACAATATTGTCTGCAATTTGCCGGCCTGGGATAAACTGTCTCGGTTCAGGGCGATGATAGATGATAAGAAAGGTTTCAGCCGATTAATAATGACTTTGATAATTACTTTATATGCGACATTACACAAGCTGATAGGACGGAATTGAGTAACAGAGGTCAGACTATCAACTTTAAGAAATAAGTACATCAACAAGCTGGTCTAGAAGTCTTTACTTTTGAAAAACATATTGCACGAGTTGGTAAAGTCATCAGCAATAACCGGCCACGAAGCTTGATAAAATTTTAGGTTGTGTTTTTTATAACAATTTTTTTTCCTTAAATTTCAATGATATTGTAATTTATTCATAAAAAACTCGACTCGGCTCGATTAGCCATTAAGCTTCAGTGAATAAATGAGCCGAATCAAATCGAGCCCAATCCTTACTATTTACGAAACAAACTTGGCTCGATTAAGTTAGAATCAAGCTTGAATCCAAGCTTGAGTCTACTATTTACTTAAACGAGCTGAGCCAAGCCATGTCTGATTCTGTTTGGCTCGGCTCATTTTGCAGCCCTAGGCATGACTCGATTAAAAGTTTATTTACGGCTCGAATTTTTATAAGTGCATAATATTTTAGGTTCCTTAATGATATACACAATGTAATTAATATAATTTTTATAAAATTTATTTCCTATAAAATTTTAGGTTGTGTTTTTGATAACAAATTTTTTTGCTTAAATTTGAATGATATTGTAATTTGTTCATAAAAAAAACTCGACTTGACTAGTCATTAAACTCGAGTGAATAAATGAGCGAAGCCAAACCAACCCAAATTTTACTATTTATAAAACAAGCCTGATATGCTAGATTCGATTAGACTCGAATCAAATTTGAACCCAAACTTAAATCTACTATTCACTTAAATCAACCGAGCCCAAGCCATGTCTAGCTCGGCTCAACTCGATTCATTTGCAGCCCTAGGCATAATCAACAATGTATGATATCCCAGCCTCTCAACCTTCCACAAGATCATCGAGCTCCTCTCGTGCGTCCTTGTCCATTTTCGTGGTCTCTGGTACCACCAATCTCACCCTTTTTCGAGGCTCAACCACCTCGGGAGACTGAATCTCCTAAGACTCACCGAGGGCCCAAGGGCCGGGCACGGCAAGATCGTGGTCTGCGAGGTTAGTCACGGCGTCATCAATTTGGATACAAAGAGTAGAGTCAGTTTTTTTTTTGATGCCCTTCGTCACAATGAACTCCGCTATGCTACAAACCAGATCATTCTCGACCTCCATATCCCCCTTGTGAAAGTCACGGCACCCATATCGCATAACACCACCGGTACATTAGAAATCCTCGGTCTGATAGGACTTACGAGGAACAGTTCTTCTGGCTTTACGTGCGAGACAAGAACAAAATTGAAACATAGGAAGACGAGGACTTGGTGAAGAGTGCGGAGATTGGTGACAAAAAGCGAAAATATAGCCGGCATGCAGAAACAAGCTCGGTGTGGACACGCACAATTCCAAGACTTGAGCCTAAGCTTAATAGCCAGTCAATCGAGACCTTGTTTTGAAGATCAAACTCATACTTCTTCTGAATGCCATAGTTCCATGCATACCTGATGATGAAAGGATTATTGAAAGGGCTACAACAAACCAAGCTCCCTCCAAGAACTTGAACGGAGACGCTGAGAGGTAGAGAGCTTCAAGGGTGCCAAAGAAAGACACGAAACCAATGGCATAGAGGATGCTTCCCTGCCAACATAGGACGATGACGAGTGCCATTAGGCAGGTTCTCACCAGCATGACAGTGATCACAGCCAAGCCCGTGTAGAAAAGAACGCTACATGTTAAAAGTGAAATAACATGGAGCCTGATTCATGTTGCATTGCATTATTCTAGAAGTCCATATATTACTGCGACTTGCAATTTAAAACATCAGAGCTAAGAGTAATCTTAAATTTATAAATAAAGGTGTTAAGTCCCCAATCAAAGAATTAAACCACGGAAAAGATCACATTAGGGAAGCACTTCAAAACTGCAGTTGTACAAGGATTCTTCTCAAAGATCAGTGGATATCTTTCCTGCTTCATTTTGTTATTTGGCAAGAACTTGCTTCCAAACTCAATGAGGTTTCCATGGTTCTACACAAACCACACTAATTTCATTACGACTGTTCGTCATAATAATTGATACCTGATGTGTAGCCCATGTGCTTCATGTCTCCGAAACCCAGTCATGGCCAAGCATAAAAACATCGGAATCCAGTTCGTCTCAGGAATACATAATTGGCCATAAATGCTGGAAGAAGCGTGGACTTTCTTTACCCTAGAGAAGCAACCAAGAGATCGACATTGCTTAATGACGGAGAAGGTGCGGAGATTATGGATTGCCTTCCCAACAGTGTAGCATGCACAGCTATGATGAACGCTGCCCGTCCAAGTTTCTGTCAGTTCAGCTCATTGATTGTAAGTTACGCGGTAATAGACCCCCATGGCGAACCAAACCTAATCAAAAGTTCGATACCTGGTACAGACACATAGAACGCAACTTTGGAGTCATCGGAGAGGAAATGGTGTAGAGAGAGATGAGCAGCTTGACCCATGTATGCAAGAACGAAAGCCGGGCGGGTATACCACAAGCGTAAAAGCCGCCTAGATAAGGTAAAAAGGACAATTGCAATATGTGAAATCTATCAATTTGCAACCAAGATAAGCATAATGAAGTAAGAAGAAGAAGACAGGGAGACCAAAGAAAAGTCATGGAATGTAAGAGTTCTAGGCATGTTACCCCTATGAAGTAGCAACTATGACGAACCATGGAGAAACAAGAATCATGCGATACACAACACCTGAAGGGGTTGCAAGGCCCAAACAATGACAATGAAGAGAGAATAATCTTCGTTAGGAGTGAAATCGTACCTGGATTGGCAGTTGTGAAAAGTGTCCAAGATAAAATAACATGGCTTCTGAACCTGTGTATGGAGAAATTTCAACACGTACGGAAATTGGAAAGAGAAGGACATCAACCTTTCAAGTTCCAAGGAAAAAGGCGCTGATAATACAGAGCAATGTGTTACCAGTTCTGCATAGCAAGAATCGATTTCAAGATTTACAGCGTCCATCCTGTGTTTTCTTAAGAAACTTGTACATAAAATAAAGAGAAAGAGCATGATACGTACGCAGGTTCCAATAAAAAATTAAACGGTATTTTTAATCCCAATAGAGCTTATGCAAGAAAAGCCAGGTGACGATGTTTGCTGCAAATAAGAAGTCATTCTGTAAGTACCAAAATACCGGAGACAAATAACCGTTGAAAAGGACAAGCACAAGGCACACAAATGGGACCTCCACAGTATTCACGGATTCTAGAAACACAGCAAATAGAAGCAGTTATGTAAGTATGACAGAGAAAACCAAAGGAGGCTCACATCCTAGCATGTCAAGAAGACTGAGCAGTTACGTTCATCAGGAACATATATAAGAAAAATACAATTCCCATCGACCAGTAACAATTTAGTTAAGAACACCGTACTTTCATTTACTGCTACCATAGTTAACAACGAGTCAGAGTACCAAGTAGCATAATTGCCAATACTTGCAGGTTTTACATTTCATATCATGTAAGGTTTGTTTTTGTTTTCCCCAAATCACGAATCCCATTCTCTCCTTAGGTCCAGCAATTCGCCAATTTAACGTTTTTTGTACTTTATTCTCACAAGCACGAAACGTGTAGCACTTGATACATTAGGACATGATCTAGCAAATGGTAGACAAAAGTATGGAGAAGGAGGACGTTTCAGATGCCAACTGCTATCTAGTGTATTACTCGGTTGTTCCAGTCAGTTAATCCCTAGTTTACTTCTTTACAGTTTAAGAAAACGAAGAGCAAGACTTTGAACTTTGAAGGATACATGATGCAGTAACTAGTATCATAAGCTACTAACTGATCCTAGAACACTGAAACACTAACCGGAATACGCCAGATGTCAAATCAGTACAGTGAGGCAGCTAAGTTCACCAATTGACACATAAGGAATTTTACTTATTCTTGTGCCTTCTAGGTAAGTCCCTAAAATTTAGAATGCATAGATATGGTACATGAGAACCTGAGTAGATACAAGATGGGCAGATACAGATACAAAGATGGGCAGAATTTTACATTTGTGATGCCGCTTTGTCATCGATAGCTCGAAACTGCTGAGTACGCTGCACAAAATAGTTGGAGTCATTTAACTAAGAATTACATAAGGAAACCAAATACCACAAAGAGGTGAAAATTCATCATGAACAAGAACATACTGGAAATGGCAGGGGTCAGAACACCATTCCAATCTCCGTACATGAAGAGTTTGCGAAGAAACGTGTTAAGTCATTTATGATTCATGGGAAAACAAATATGGGTCACCCATAAGTGCTTGCAACAAAAGTTTCATACGCAGCACTGCAAGCTCTTGTTTTCTTCCACAGTTACACTGGTTCATGGATGCACCTTTTTAGCATGAATGCCACCAGCAACTCATAGAATAAGGTCTCTAAAATTACTTCCACGGAGAAGTCGCATTGGTATCAGACTAATTATTATACTACTACAAGAGAAAATAGCAGTGAAATGCTTAAAGCGTTGTATAAAGTAATTGATTATGCATCCTCAAATTCACTTATACAATTACACACATATGCCCTTGATATACACCATTCATTGCTAGATTTTGCAACAAGCTTTATATAAACCAAATACTGGCTTCCACTATAAGAAGGAAAAAATAAACGTCACCCAGAATGAGAATTAAACGAAACCCAGAAAGAGAAATACATGAGTGGTAAAAAGGAAACTAAGTACAACACAAAATTAAAGTGCAGAACATAATATAGTTCACTCTTGCCATGCTTGGGGTCCTGTAATAGCCCCGAATTTGATCCTTATAGTTGGTGTTCAGATTGCCTATGCAACAGTTACATCTTCATTCAGTCAGTCAAATCAACCACTCTTTATATGATAAACTCATCTGCTCGACATGCATTATCTTTTCCCAAAAACAGTTGCAGCGGGAAAGAGAACAAGAAACCCTATCCTGCATCTGAGGCAACTTTGCCATCTTGATCGTCTTGTTTTTGAGAGGGCTGTTTCGGGGAGACTTGTGTGCCTTTCTCCTTCCTCAGAAGGACTAAGCTCTCGAAATACTCGCAGTGTATTACGTCAGCCTTCTGAATAATTCTGGATCTCTTTCCAGTGTTTATATTATAGGATATGATCTCCTGTCCATCTAGTTTTTTGGGTAACACTAAATCATGTATAAGTTCCCCGTCTCTCCTAAGGAAATGGAGAAAATTCGGAACATAAACCGAATAGGGTTCCAAAAGATCGACCTTTGATCTTTTGATCCAACATCTGCTGTTGCTTTTCTTTCCCATAACCCATATCCAAATCTCCTTTTCATACGTATCTACCAGAGAAATGGATTCACCAAGAACGAACAGGGATGTGCGCAGTGCGTAATCGTCTCTTTTCGTTGACGGTAACGCAATAAAACTGAAGACTTCTTTGCAAACATCAAATGAAACACATCTCCAGGATTGATCCGATCTGTAAGTCTCGTTCTTATCGGGACAAGCTATCCAATAGATTTGCCCCCTCAAATGCATATTTTTGCTACAGATTCTCATTGCCGGAAGGGAACAAGAGAGAGACCTCCAGCATCTATTGCGAAGCGAGTAAACCACCACAAGCGCAGGGAACTTATTGGACTCAACTATAACCTTCCGAAAATGCATCGCCACCACCTTGTAGTCGTTTTTGGAGACGTCATACCCAAGGACCACCCGTGCATGAGACAAGCTGAAGGTTGGATTTCTCGGGATGATAAAATGTTGCCCAATCGAGGGGTTCCACAAGAACAATGGTCCATCCATATCATAGCGGGCCTGACCCAGAAGCACCAAGCCATTGACAGAACCCTGGATACGGTAACTGTGAGTTAGCCAAGGGATGTCTGAAATTGTTTCGAAAGTATAGGAATTGGCAAAGAACCAGCGCACCCTGGGCCATTTATTCTCCTGGTGTATCACTGCCAGAAAACATGTGTTTTTCTGGAGCTTGCCGAACAAATCAAGATGCATAGTTTCAAAGTATTCGCTTTCGATCACATCATGCCATGTTGTAGAGACGCACCTGAATCTCAACAGAGTCTTCACCGGGAGTCTAGCGATGATGTTGGTGATCAACTCTATGGGGAAGTACATATCCCACTTTTGTTTCTTGATCGTCTGCAATCCCTCATTAGAGTGGCGAAATATGGAAGCTTTGTCTGCGTGGGGTCTCAGATGCGGTACGCTGCTGAGGGAACTCGATGCTTCCGCTTCCGCTTCCGCTTTCGATTCCATCAGCTTGAACCAAATAGCTGCAGGATGGATAAACACCGAAATTTCAATAAGCCAAACAAATGCAAATTGGAAATTTATCTCTCAGTCGTTCGTTGACGGGATTATCTGGGTTGCTCGCGTCAATTCTTATTCGACAGCCACGGCCAATTCGACTCACTCTATAACTCAAATCTGAGAGAACCTTATTACAATACCACCATCAACCGAATCGAAACGAAATGCTTTGCAACGACACAACGAAAAAACAACAAATTGAGAGAATGCAAATACTACATCCTTCAATGCTAGTATTAGCTTTGGTCAGTGATGCCTCTGTCGCCTACTTGCCTGCTGGGATGAATGGCGACGCTCAATAATCTTTTTTAAAAATATTTTTCTCGCAATGTATGAGTTGAATCTATATAGAATTTTGTTTTAGAGATAATGGGGTGTAAGTATGATTTATCTAGAGAGTAAAAAAAATTATTATATATATATTGAGACAGAAAAAAAATATTATAATTAAATTGATATAAAAGCAGTAATTTTTTCACTCTTTTATCTGACAAAACTAAAATGACAAACAAATCATTTCTATAACATTCAACAAATATATAAATTTTCAATCCAAAATTTTGTATCTTTTGTAGTAAATGGGAGTATAATAATAATAATAATAATAATAGGATAGAATATAAACACCAATCAAGAAATTGTTGAGAATACTAACCCATATCAGATATGAAAAAAATATATTCCTATGATGTTGTGAGAGATTATTTGACATCATTGAGGTTAGATAGTTAACGATCTTAACTAAATCAGGTTTTTTTTGTTGGATCTAAAGCCCAATACTACGTTTTAGATGGACATCCTTGTAAAAGACTCCCGCCTTCAAATTCATCGATTACCAAATCCCAAATATTCCCAAATTCCCAAATCAGCGGAGGAATTGAAACCCTGCAATCGCACAACGCGATTTTAATCCAATTTGTTGCCTCCCCAGCAATCAAGTAGACGACTGACGGAGCACCAGGCATCTCTATCGACAGCGAATAAAGTTAATAAAGGTTGCATTTTTTACTTTCTAAATCTTTATTTTGTGGCTGTATAGCATTTCGTTTTTCTTAGATTCAGAGAAATTGAATTCCCCTTGATTTGTCCTTTTGCCAATCCATCTGGATAAAAACAACAAACTAAGTAATACTGTCATGGAAAATATATACAGGTGAGGAGACATACAAAATCTTATTCGTGTTATGTAAGCACAGAGAGTCTGGGAGTGTTTCTTGGATCCATAACGCTAACATGCTTATTTAATCTTCGGTGACTGCCAGCCTGCAGCTGTTGGGTGCAAGCTGATGGAATTAGAATTGAAAAAATCCAAATCCTGCTACTTATCCAAGGGTTCGCAAATGAACAAAAGACTAAACCGGGGTATCTATTTTCCTATAGATTTGATCACCAACATCCTCGCCTGACTCCCGGTGAAGACTCTGTAGAGATTCAGGTGCGTCTCTACAACATGGCATGATGTGATTGAAAGCGAAGACCAGGAAACTATGCATCTCCAGTTGTTTAACCAACCCCAGGAAAATGCTTGTATTCTAGCAAGGCTAGCCTCGGATAATGGAATGCGCTATGGGCGTTGGCTCTTTGTCCATCCTGATACTTTGGAAACAATTTCTGACATCCCTACGGTAACTTGCGCTTATAGTATCGAGTGTTATGTCAACGGCTTCGTATTCGACAGATTTTCGGGTTTAGTTTCCTGATTACAGCATCCGACTTTCAGCGGCCAAACGGAGGTTGAAATAGTGTCGAATTGTCATGAATTTTGATGAGGGTGTTTCTAACTCATCAATCTTTGATTAGAAATTGATGGTACATCGTTTGGAACTGTATAGGCTGAGTTATCGTAGTTCGAAGGGGGTTACAATTTTTTCAATGAATTTGACTGTTTGTCTTGTTGTATCGAGCTGATTGATTACTCGATTAGTTTATCTCTGGTGCTATCTAAAGAGGACCTTGTATACCCATTATTTCATTGATAATGGAGCTTTTGTGGTGGGTTTCGACATCGTGGATTTTCACCTCTCACATCGAGGGGGGATTTCCATGTAAAAATCGTGTCTTTACATCTTTATTGTTTTTTACTCTATTTCATTTGCTTCCTAACAGGTTAACACAAGTGAAAAACGATTTATTCCGCATTTGTTTTGTTTTGTGCCCTACTTCCCATCATAACTTACCCCACTAAGCCTGAGGGATACATATGCTTTCAATCCTGTGTTTCGTTTGATGTTAGCAAGGAAGTATTCAGTTATGTTGCGCTACGTCCAACAAAAATAGGCGACTATGTACTATGTAGATCCTTGTTCGTTCTTGGTGAGTCCATTTCACTGTTAGATATGTAAGAAACAGAGATCCGGATATGGGTTATGGGAAAGAAAAGCAACAGCAAGTGCTGGGTCAAACGATCAAAGGTCGATCTGCCAGTAGCGTTCGTGGTGCCTGCCAGCGTTCTCTGTCACACCAACGGCAGCTTTCTGAGCGCGAAGGGAGTCCACACATACTCCAAGATACATCGCCAAATATTCCTTCGTGATACCAACCGGATTTTGACGGATAATGCTTGGTCGAGACACGAAGCAGATGGGCAATGCTTTTTGTGTAGTAACATCAGATTCCTGAGTTTGTAAGCATGGTCATTCAAAAATAGCATGTTGATGAAGAATTCACGTAAGTTTCTGTTCTCTTTTTTCTCGGACTTGTGCGGTTTTGTTACCTTCTGGTGATACCCTGGAACAACAAAATACATCAAAATTATTAATGAGACTCAATAGTCCTCAATCACTCCTCCCATCCTAGATAAGTCTGCTTTCCCGTTCTGCACACCCACGGCACCCCCGGTTCTACGGCTAAGCTTTTTAGTACAGACCACGCTTGTCGCCTAAGCTCTATCCTCGGTTTTCCATAATATCCAGTAAATCGCCATCGAAGCCACTTGGCGTTGCTTTCCACAACCGACAGCAGTCCGACAGTGTCAATCTCATCATCCCATAACAGTTTTAACCCTCCGCTTTTTCCCTCCGCATCTTTTGCAATCCCATTCCTCTAACCTGTTTTTTCTTTTGATTTGATCCAAGTCACTGGATCGTAACTTGGTTTTCGAGAGGAACACCAGGTGGGAGATTGTATTCCTTAGGGTAAGGATCCGAACTGTTCGGGGATTCCCAAGTTCCCGAAAATTCCAACAGAGTGACAATCATTGGGGGCAGACACCCCAATATTAGGGGGACGTCCCCTCACGAATATCAGTTGTGGTTGGCTCCTGTAGAAACATGTTGTCTGGGACTTCAGAAATCTTGCTTCGCTTCATTCCGGGGGGGTCGTCATCGAGCAAGGTCCATTTCCCATTCCCATTGGTGGGATCTATGTTTTCGTAGTTCATCGGTTCTGTATCTCTCTTTCTCCTGGTCCAAACTTTCAGTTTCATTGTGTTTGGGCCTCCCGGCCCACGAACATTCCTCTGCTCCCAGTTCTGCTCCTTCAAAGCCTCCGTATTTCGGGCCACTTTCCGTCTCGGCCCAGACCCCTCCTCCTGACCTATCACATGGTCAGTTACGTTCTCTTTTGGAAAGGGATGGAATTTTTTGGCGATCTTTGATTTCCCATGTCAGCATCTGGGATGGTAATATTTTCCTTCCCAAAACGGCGGCCCTGATTGCCTAATTTTCTCACCGAATCTTCGTTCTCCGTAACCGTTACGATTCTGGAAGATAGTTTCCCTCCAGACCCAACAATCCACGCTTCCCCTTCCCGGCCGCCGGAATCTGACGAGCAGCCCGCGTTTGCTTTCTCCGTCTGGTTCGTCGTTTTTTCCGATGTCGGTTTTGGTTGCGCTTCACTAACTTTTACAAACGCACCAGCACCCTTTTTGGGCGGCATAGCCCTCATCCATTGTAATAACCTAATTTTAGGCATATTATTTTTTTAACAACAATAATAATTAATGATAAGACGAAGGTAAATAAAAATGTTAAAAATTTTATTCTTAAAATTATATTTTAATTAAAAATATGAACTCGTTATAAAGTTCTATATTTAATTCGACAATCACTTAAAATAATTATATCAAATATAAAATTAAAGAATAAAGCAATCTCAAATTATCCTAAATCGATTAATCAGAAATTTATCTTTTCTCCCTTTCCTATTTCTTCCTCCCTTTCCCTCCCTCTCCCCTGCCTCCCTCACTGCCAAGCTCCAGCCGTCGCCCCTCCACGCCGCCGTCGATCCCCTGCCGCCGTCCACCCCTTCCTTCCCTTCCTCCTCCTTTCTTCCTTCATTTTTCTTTTTCTGGCCGCGCGCCTCCTTCTCCCTACCGCACCACCACCTTCAGTCGCCAGCTAACCCCGTCGCCGCCTTGCCTCACAGCCGCGGCCTCCGCCTCCATTGCCCAGCTGCCACCGCTGCCGCCGTCGGCCGCCCTGCCAGCCACCCCCCGCACACCGTCGAGCCGCCAGCCACCCAGCAGCCACCCTCAGCCGCCTCCACCACCACAGGCAGCTGTCACCAGGACAGAGCCGCAGCCTGTCGTCGCCTGCGTCACTTCCGGCCAGCTCCCTGCCTCCCAGCTGCAGGATCCGGCCGGCCAGCCGACAGCCACCCCGCTCGCTTCCTTCCATTTTCGCGTGAGATAACTCAACCCCTCCTAAATCCCTTGATCGTAATCTGAGACAGCTTGTGATGTCCTGATTGTAATCTGAGACAGCTTGTGATATCCTGATTGTGTGATGTTGTGAATTGCTGAAGTTTGGGACTGTATTGAGACGATGATCCGCAACTTGCGGTGAGTTTGGGAGATGAGGATTGAGTATGGGGTGATTGTTGGATTGATAATTACTGTCAGCGTAATGATTGACAATAATGATTGACAATAATGAAGTACGAATAATATTAAATTAACACACTTGACTATAATAATGAATCGTCGATGAATACGCGCATATAAATAATGAATTAATATAATGTACATATTAATTAAGAACGGATAAATAAAAAAATAGAATAATGGGACGAATGATGTGATACGCACTAATAATTTTGGTAAATATGAGATGAATGAATTATACGAGATGACGTCTGAGGACTTGTCAAATGACAAATGAAGACTTAATGAATTGGCATACGCCGTAATTAATTTAAAACGTTAAACCATGGGCGAGGATGAGATTGGGATGAAGGGAGGATTGTTGTTTCTTGGGGAAACGTAGAATTATCGTCGAGGCACTGGGCACCGGTTTGCAGGGACTCGAAGATTGCGCAGGGTTATGGGCTCATCCTGACGACTTAGATGCTGGACCGTGCTTGCAGGTATGTCACTAGGGGTTGTTGGGCAGATGTTTACAGGGATCCGGGATTGTAGCAGGACTTAGTCCCCCTAACAACACGGGTGCTGGACAGATGCTTGCAGGGAGCCGATCGACGATGCAGGACTTAGTCCCCCTGACAACACGGGTGCTGGACAGATGCTTGCAGGGAGCCGATCGACGATGCATTGATGTGATTGGGGAAGGATAGGCCTTCCATTAGATGGCTGTGATTAGGTCGTCGAGCCACTGGACACTCGTTTGCAGGGACTCGAAAGTTGCGCAGGGACATGGACTCATCCTGACGATTTAGATGCTGGACAGTGCTTGCAGGTAATCATAGTTCACTAAAGTTTCCTTTATCTTAATTAAGAAAAAAGGAAAGAAAAAAAAAGAAGAAAAATCCCATTCATCAATCAAAAAAAAGAAAAAATCATAGCAGAGTATGGTAGCTTGATCAATCCAATTTTCGTGATAATCCAATTGATCAAATTATCACAAATAATTTAGGTGATGCATTGAGGGCACATCAGATGACCCAAAACCATGCTACTACAGAGCCAATGGCTAAACCAACAACTAAGAACAACACGATCACGATACCTGCAGTTTCTGCATGCTGAAGCTGTACAGTCTTTGGAGCTAAGATCATCAAAACGCTCGTGAAGTAACCGTTAGTGAGTCCCAACAAGCACGTTAAGATCATCACCGGAATCTCGGTCCTGAAAAACTTAGGACCATGTAAACAACCCAGGAACAGGGGATAGAATAGTAGCCTTGCCACTGATGCACCAATAGCAACCTTCTCATTTTCAAGTAGATAGACTGCTGTCAAGGACTTGCCCACAAGATCGAACACATTGTACCCGGTAATCAGTAGAATAGCATACCAATCTTTTAAGATTGTCGAGTGCACGTCTTCGGTGATATATCTGGGAAATATCGACAGGGTCACCATGTATATGAGAGCAATCCCAAAACCGAACCACTTGACAAGCCCGACTACCTTCCACAACGTAGACCTGAATTGAGACCCGGTCATCGGACCCTTCTCTTGCTTCTCCTCGATCACAGCCTGTGCTTTAAGTTCGTTGTGGTATTTGATGACGGGAAGTCTATGAGCCAGGTTGTAGAACACGATGCAGACGACCATTAATGCAATGCCAACCATGAAGTACAGGATTGCGCTTTTCCTTAGGCCGGTAGCGTCTTGTGAAAATTTGGCTTTAGTGATAATTCTGAGAAACGAAACAAGAACTCCTGCAGTGAGAAACTTTTCATGTTACAAAATGAATCAAATACTACCAACTAAGTTCACATGGATGTCAAGAAGATACCCAAGGAAAACCAAGCAATGACCTAGTTCGTGTAGAAAGCCTCCTATGAACCAGAGGAACTCAGTCATCACTCGGCCTTCGAGTTACTACCAAGTATGGATTGCGAGTTACAGGTTTTGGTAAACCAAAAGTTATCACTTTGCAGCTTTCTCAATCCAGTGATCTGCATATCTATCAGCAAATCAGCAAAGTAATACTTTAACAGCAAAATGAGACTATCTCTATCACATTCATCTCTAACATCAAGTCCAAACCTCACCTAGTACTTCCCGAACTAACGAAGTATTCAAATCCTTAATTTCCCATCTTAACAAAGCCAAATCCCCAAGAGCACATACTAATTCCGCAATCAAAACAAACCTTTATCCCACTACATCCCACTACACGAGATCAACAGACACAACATCGTCATTCTCTCCTACCTCACCATCACAAACATCACACAAACACCACAGTCATAGACTGTCCAGAAGACGAGATCCACACAGTTTTATTCATATTAGGAACAATTTCATCAACAACAGTGAAACCGTTTCCTGAATACAACCCCTACACAATCACAAACCCTCAAACCCTCACCGGACGCCGCGGTCCCGGCCACAACAGCCTGCATATACCGCTCCGGCAACTCCCCGGCAGCCCCAATCAACCCACCCTGAACCAACGCATCCGCCAACCCACAAACGGCGACCGTCACATAAAACCCCCCATAAACCCCCGTCTCCCCCTTCACATACACCACATCCATCACGGGCACGACCGTTAGCGCCACCACAAACAATCCCAAACCCACATTGATTCTGACAAAAGGGTTTGATTTGTGGGAGAAGAGGATGATGAGGAGTAGGGAGACGACGGCGACGAGCATGTACGTGACGGAGAAGACTGTCGACGTTGAGGGACGGGTAGAGGTACGTGAAGTAGTCGACTGCGGTGATGAATGCGTTCCATGGGAGGAGGAAGCCGGCGCCCAGGGTGAAGTAGATTATGTAGGCTAAGTGGTGGGTGTCGCGTGGAGTGGTTGTCGTGGTTGTGGCGAGGAGAGGGGAGGAGTTGTCGGCGGCGGGCATGGTGGCGGAAGAATCTTGCGTGTGGAGATGAGAAAACAGAGTGGAGCGACGTCGTTTTGTGTGTGAGCGTGTGAGCGTGTGAGCGTGTGGGGTTTGGGTGGTTTTGTTTGTTTTTGTTGGTGTGGGATTGAACCAATAATGTCACGTTTCTTTTTGTTGATATTCTAAGCCGTGGTCTTTCTTCTCATTCATTGGCTGTTTTCTCTTCAATGCTTATTAATTTGCTTTATTTTACACCCTTTTTTCTATAATATAGATTATATTTTTTTTATTTATATCGTATTAAAATATAAATAATATATTATATTATATAATTTTTATTATATAGAAAATATCAAAACAGAACATCATTTATTACAATGTATCTAATATCTTCTTTTTTCTTTCTCGATCTCTTTCTTAATTCCCACTTGTATCTTATTATCATTAAAAAAATACTCTTTATTTATCAAATCATATAAACATTCAATATATATATAAATTTTCGTATCAAATTAAACCATCTTATTATATTTTAAAACGAAAAATAATATATTTATTTCTGAAGGATCGGAAATGTTGCAAACCATGGGGTCACATGAGAGAACTTAATTTTGGGTGTTTCATGCATGGTTAGGTAAATTTTTACTCTTGCAGATCTGGAATGATTTGATTATAGTTTGTCATAGTTATGGAATGTACTTGCTAACATTAGTTTAAAACACTTTTTTTTTCTTTTTGTTTGGAAGGAGTTTGAAATACTCTTTTGATACCATTGATATTACTTGAATAGCATTTTTTTTTATGAGGATGTCCGAACCATCTCGTTCACATCTCGATTAATCCTCACGACACTGGCAAGACATCCCTCACCAGTATCGAATAAAGATTTGACCGAAAACAACTGACGTGATCAATCTTAAATAACATCTTGGTTTTCAATGTTGACGAAATAACAAAAGATAGCCTACTTATATACCTTTTTTTTTTTTCAATGCAATTATGATATTTGGTGATTTTGATTTGCTCATCATCTCATCAACATTTGAGGTGTGAATTTGGAATAGTTAAAGAAATAAAGCAATGAAGAAAAGTTGTTTTTCCCATCCCTCTTTGTAATTTGTAATTTGAGGAAAATTTGCGGAACTTTTCTGTTAGTTTGATACCAAGTGTACAAAAGCACCCAAGATGCAAATATCTTGTTCGCTTGACTTACTACATATATGAATGTGGTAATGAAGATTGAAGATACACTGAACGATGATAACGGAAACAAAAAGTCATGATTTTCCATCAAATCCTTTCCCTCAAACAGATCTCTTTGGCGATTGGAAATTGCGAGGAAGATGTATTCAGTGTCGTGTTGTCACTGATTACTGCCATTTTCTTGTCCTTTACTCATAAACTTCGTCTCAATTATGTCCACTCCAGTAACGGCATCACCACAATGGGCAATCAATAAAGAAACAGGACGATCCAGAAGAAAGAAGAGACCCTTCTTTTCCTTTATCAGATGAACTGTTGAAGAGCTATTTGAAAAGTCCTGATGAAAAGTCCTGAGGAGTTTCTCTGAGGACCCAAATGGAAAAGGAAGGCGCAGATGAGGAGGAGAGTAGTGTGAGATTGGGTGGTGAATCCAGGTGGGTGGATGGGACCGAGGTGGATTCAGAGAGTGAGCAACCCAAAGTTGATGAGGATAAGCGTGAGAGGAGTTCTTCTGGATTACTGAGGGGAAGGCTTGTGAAGAAACCCAAAAGGGTTGATTCACTTGATGTTGAGGCCATGGAGATTGCTCAGTCTCATGGGCACCACACCAAGGTTGTAGTTTTTACATTGATTTTTGGGTTGATGATTTGATTTTCATGTTTGTTTGCTATCCATGTTTCTGGTGTTGTTTTCTCTTGTTGAATTGTAGATTTGAGCGAAGGGTGAGGTGAATTTGTGAGAAAAACTAGGAAACAATGCCCGAGTGTTTCTGGGAGCCGATTTAGGGTGGTTGTTCTGCTTGCTTTGATGCATCTTGTGAATGTTGTTAGTCATGATGCTATTGTTAGGACTAGAATAAGACCAATGCTTAACTTGGTGAATCCCTCCATCTGCAATCAATATTTGCCCATTGTTGCTTTGAACGTGTCCAGACTGTTTAGACCGACAATCTACTTATATGCTCACATCTTGTCTCTCCTATATATCGCTATGAGATCACCCAAGTCCTACATACATGTTTTTCAGTCCAAAGAGGAGTTAGCATCAAATAAAGTCTGATACAATGTAGTTATAGTGAAGGCTCTAGGTTCAGCTTTCAAACGTTGGTGGTTTTTTGAGATTGGAGGATCCATTTGCATTTTAGAATTTAGCTCTTTTTGTAGCATGCTCTTTTATTGGAAGGATCAACTACTACGAAGCGTTCTCTATGCTTATTGCCTGCTCTGGTGAAATAGTTTAGTTTTGATAATACCATCTGGTTTGAAGTCCGGTTATATCAAGCCACATATTTTTCTTCCTAGACTTTCTTATAGAAAGCTCAAACCTTTGCTATGGAGCAACATACCACTATAGATCAAAAGGTGCAAATTTGCTTGACCCGCATATATATCATCACTTGGTAAGAGGGGGCCAATGCAAAATTCAGGCTCAAACTGAGATGCATCTGCTAATGGGGACTCTAAGAAGTTAAGCGATTTTGATATAGTTGCAACTTCAATAGATTAGAATTTGCTATGAAAGAAGTGTTGGCTGACATAAATTCGACATGTTTTTGATTGCTCTAACTATCCCTCTTCAAGAATCTGGAGCAAGAAGCTTATGTTCAAAATGATGCGTTTCATTCTTGCAGATATGTACACTAAATGCTTTCCCATTTGTAACTAAACCAGGATTCCTATTTTTAATAAACTTGAGACTCCACTGCATTTTTATGGCCTGTAAAAAAAAACGTATAGTTACTAGCTATTGCCGTCTTAATGAGATCTTTGTGCTTAGAAGAAAAATAAATTTAACTTCCCTACTACATTCATTTTTTTTTCTTTTTTCTATGAATCAGGAAATTTCTATTTGGCACACTCTATCTTTGGCATACCAGACCCTTGGTGTGGTGTATGGGGACGTAGGCACAAGCCCTTTATATGTTTTCAGTGATGTACTCAGCAAAGCTGAATTACATCAGAAGTCGATATATTGGGGGCCTTATCACTAGTTATCTGCACCATCGCTCTTATTCCTCTTGCAAAGTACGTCTTTGTCGTTCTCAAAGCTAATGATAATGGGGAAGGTATGAGCTTCTATTACCTGAGTTTTCGTCTGCATAGTTGTATGAAAATTATGTTCTGATTTCGCTCAGACCCTTGGTTTTCCATGAAAATACGTCCATGTTTGTTGGATGCAGGGGGAACCTTGGCGTTATATTCGCTGATATGTAGGTATGCAGATATTAGTACGCTGCCGAATCATCAACAAGCTGACGAGGAGATATCCAGTTTTAGGCTCAAGTTGCCCACTCCAGAACTTCGGAGAGCTTTGAATATAAAAGAGCTTCTTGAAAGTAAAGCGTCTTTGAAAACCGTTCTGTTGCTGCTGGTTTTACTAGGAACTTCCTTGATTATAGGGGACGGTATTTGACCCCAGCAATGTCAGGTTCTTTACGTTTAATCAACTTTTGATGCGAAGACAATTGTGTATATTGCCCACTCACCGATACATGTATTGTTAATCTTGTTGCAGTCATGTCTGCTGTGAGTGGTCTGCAGGGTGAAATAGAGGGATTTGGAACAAGTGGGTTATTACTCTTTAATCCAATTTACGCATAACTTTCTTCTTTCATAGCTTGATAAACTAGTTTCTTTAAGAACGAGACCTGCTTGAGTGTTTTCACCTGCTGGCACTCTTGCTTGCACCATAACTATACCTTTTCAAAGTACTCCGACGACTAGGATTCAGTTGTTTGTTGCAGATGCTGTGGTTATTGTCTCCATAATGATCCTGGTTGGGTTGTTCAGCATTCAGGGTTTTGGCACGAGCAAAGTAGGATTCTTGTTTGCCCCTGTTCTTGCATTATGGTTCTTTTCTTTGGGGCCTATCGGGATCTACAACCTGGCCACCTGTGGAGTTTCCATCTTGAAGGCATTTAATCCCGTCTATATCTACCTGTTCTTCCAGAAGAATGGCACAAGCGCATGGTCTTCACTTGGTGGATGTGTTTTATGCATTACAGGTGTGTTAACATTGAACGCATTTCACTGCCTCTCA
>JAOVYX010018328.1:0-20387 GCA_035668315.1 Drosera spatulata | reverse complement strand
GATATCAGTGAGTTGATCACCATGAGCTCAGTTGCCCACGCCGGGATTGAGACAGCCTGTGTGATCATCTATTTCTGTGTCTTTGTGGCGGGATATGGGCCAATACCCAACATCCTGTGCTCCGAGATCTTCCCTACACCCGTCCGAGGCATCTGCATTGCCATTTGCGCCCTGGTATACTGGATATGCGACATCATCGTCACTTACACGTTGCCCGTCCTCCTCAGCACCATTGGGTTGGCTGGCATCTTCGCTATATACGCTGTCGTCTGCGTCATCTCGTGGATCTTTGTGTTCTTGAAGGTCCCGGAAACGAAGAGTATGCCCCTTGAGGTCATCACGGAGTTCTTTTCGGTCGGTGCTAGACAAATTGATGCTGCTAAAGGTGAATAGTCAAAATTTTCGTATCTTGATCTTTGTAGGTCCTATTTTGTAATGTTGTTATTACATTGAGATACGAAGGATAGTGTATTCTTTTACACTTTTTTGTTACTTGCACTCGAACAATCATGTCTGACGGCGGGTACCTATTTTTTATGAAATGAGAATAATTTGGCCGCAATTTCTTGTCATGAATGGAGAGAGTTTGCATCTAATTTCTATTTTCCACATTCTCAAAAAAAAAAAAAAATGTATTTTCTGTAGCATTCTAAAACTATACCATACAGTAAATCCATCTGCGAAAAGCGCCTTTCAAGATATATATTCCAGAATAGTTTATTAGCACATTCACGCCCAACATATCCTATCATTCTGTACATAACATTCACTACATCTCTTAACTAACAGTTGCTCAGGAAAAAGGAACACACTCATGTTCGATTCATGTGTTTGAACAAATGAGACTACACTGCCGGATCTCAAGAGCAAGGATAACATCAGGGAGACTACAACGATGATGACTTGCTATCGAAGGCGTCTGGGGCTTCATCTGATTTCTGAACGTTAGACTGGCTAGGTTGACCATTTGGAGACGCCTCGTCTACCTCTTCATCGGGCTTCATCTGCGGCTTGAATGATGCCTGAAGATCTTTGGCACTCACAGGATCAATCACCACATTAAGCTTCTGTTCCTACAGGTACAAAAAAACGGAATAGTCAAATTTTGTGCGTCCACAATCGTCTGGAAATTGATAAATATCAATTATATCAGACTATATGGATGGAGCATAACATAATTTTCATCACGGTTATATAGAAGCTAAGGCCGGAATCACAATGAAATCATCAGTTCATACAATAAAGGTACCATAAGCACCAGATACTTGAACTGACTTAGTTAATTGCCGAAAATCACCAGGACTTGCCTTTTGCAAAGCTTCCAGCTTTTTCTGAAGCGCCTCATGCTCAGTCCTGATGCGGAAAGGAACACCATGCTTTTGGTAAACATTGGTCTGAGCGAGGCCTTCATCAATATCACTTGAAGTGGTGGCGAATGGATGATTTGCCGGTATCCACCGGACAGTATCAGGATCAACATCTGGAGGAACTGGGTCTCCTTCTTTGAGGAAGACCGTCGGTCTTTTCCACTGATAAGCTCGTGACCTCCTCTTCTGATGAATGGCTCGCTGTTCTTCTGTGAGTGAGATAGGAGCCAAACGGTAAACTTTCCCACACATCTCCACAGTCGAATTTCCCTTGTCAGTCTTCACCAAAGGATTATTGAATGGATCATCATATATGAGAGGCTGTGATCTGTCGAGATGAATTAATACATGACACATCTAATTAGGACACAATCATTGGATGCCTTGAGAGAAATAAGAAAACATTGTCACCAAACTGCAATGCAAGATGGTGGAGCTCATTGCAAAAATTATCACCTCAACGCCTCAATCTAAGTTATCTAACATTAAATGAAGCAAGAAAATAGGATTTCTTGAGAGTAAAGATAGAATTCCTACATGCCTCTTCTATCAGATCTAAGCTGACCACGTCTCACAAGGTCAGCCACTGTGCCAGGTCGATCTTCCTTCTCTTTCCTGAGGACATATACTCTCACAGCAACAATCAAGCATGTTGCTGCAATACAAAAGGCAATGAAAAAATAGGCTGCTGGTGGTCTTTTTACCTGAACAATATCAAAACATTGGTGTGTCAAGGTATATTCTCATGGATGCATACACTCAACTTACAAAAGTATGATTTAACAGACAAGCTGCAACAAGCATGCAGATTGATCTCGTTACGAAAGACCTCTTATTGGATAATTCATGGGTAGGGCCAAGAAAGTAGAACTCTACAAGTTAGGAATGGACTATGAAGTAGCATCAGGATGCCACAGAAGCTCAAGAAATAGAGCAGCAACATCGATACAAGCTCATATTTGATGGATTCCCTTCCAACATTGCCTCTAAAGCTGCCTATACACATAAGCAAGGTGCATACAACACCTGCACATGACACCAATGTTTCGACATCAAAGATGATCACTACAATGGCAATGCTGCAAAATCGAAACTCTATATATCTTTTCTACATTCACGGCATCAATAATCTGCAACCTAAACCCCTCATAGCGAATGTGCTAAAGTGTGAAGTGAACTTTGCCCATTAGCAATTAGCCGACCTGAATGAACAATATATACAATCAAGACGACAACCATGGCATTTGAAACTCATACAATCAATCATCCACATTCCATTGTTAATCATCTGGGATGACAAGGAGGAGAATATCCACTCACAGCGAAAGGAAGCCGAGGAAGAACAACCACCATCTCCCCGAACCTCACCACCCGCTTCGTCGCCTCAACCCCGACTCCCGCCTCCTCGACACCCGCATTTCCACCCAAATCAACCACCTTCACCTCCTTCAAATCACCCTCAATTTCACCACCTCCACCATCACCCACCACTCTCCCAACCATAACAACCAATTGGGTCCGCAAATCTCTCCTCTTGCAACCTCGATTCACATCCAATCTCAATGGGCCCAATTGGGGCCCAAATCCAGCCCATTTCGTCCCAACTGGGCATGTACAGATTCGCTGCTAGAATGATTCGACAGTGGGTCAAGAACATGAGAAAGGAGGAATCGGTTGAAATGGGTGGTGGGAGAAATGGTTACCTGAGGAGGAAAATGGTGGAATTGCAGAGACCAAGCCGCCGCCGCCATGGGTGGAGAGTGTAGAGGAGTTGAGCGGAAGAGGAGTCACCATGGAAATGAATGAACCCTTGATCAATTTTAGTCGCAATTGGAGATGGTCGTCGTTGGGATGTAACTATGAGCGTTGGCGTAGCCTAATTTATCTGAGACGAATAAAATATGATCTTGGACATTTGGGTTTATAAGTATAGTCCGTTATTTTTGAAAGTAATGCTAAATGTTATAACAACATCAATGTGATTTATCTCTTATCAATGTTATATTAATATAATTTATATATAATTTATTTAGAACGAAAAAAAATATAATATGATCTAAGACATTAAGCTTTATAGAAATATGATCTTGACTCTAAAGAAAAATTTCAGTTTTCACTCTTATTTCTATGTTAAAAGAGAGTGAAATGAGCTGGGCGGGAAGGTTGTTCGGACTTGGCTCGTTTGCTCGGACATTAGGGTTTATTCGTTCGTATGGTTTAAGCTCCACTTGAATCAGTAGTTAAACAACCAGTTTGATGTCTCCATGATCCTTGTTTGAAGGTGGGAGGACAGTAACAAACTCTTGTTAAGCCCATATCACGTGCTTGGTCACGCAAATTACACCTTATAAGAAAAAGAAGGGAAAAAATAAACATAAATTTTCCCCGTGTAGATAAGCATAACCATAATCCTAACTTCATTCCACCAAACGCTAACCATCATTTCCAAACTTCTATCATTATTCTGTAACATTCAAACAAATCCTTGAAAAAATTATATTTTCGGTTACCGATGCTGGAATCACAAACTTCCCAGTCCGTGAAGTAAAGATCGCCATATTGGTGATCTCCTTCATTGGCATCCCCCTCATTGTCCTCTTCTCCTTGTGGGAAGAGGAGAGAACACTCGGGGGTCACGGGCGCCTTAGAAAGAGGGTCATACAGGCTCTCCCAACGAGAACCTATGATCACGATGAGAGGATGAGAGGATGACGGATTTCGTGGCTGGAGAGAAAATCCGTGTGTTGCCGCTTTGTGGCCATGGGTTTCATGTTGTTTGTATTGATACTTGGCTTGCAAGTCATTCATTTTGTCCGTACTGTAGGCAGATCCTCGCAGGGGCGGCTGGAGAGTGCCAGGACTGTGATACTTTGCGGCGGAGTTCTAGGGTCAGCGTCAGGTATCCGAGGGTTATTCAGGGGTCCTTTGTTTACAATTCATGTAGTCCTTGATTCGTTATAAGGGTTTGTTGTGCTTCGTGACATTTCTTGACAATCGGATAGACTTCGTTTTTAATGAATGATAATAAAAGTAATGAGTTTGATCACATGTATAGAAAACCAATACATGAGTTTCCTTGATTAATTTTGCTGCTTTCATATTTCTCACTAAAATCTAGATACATTTGTTATACCATAATCTTTTTTTGATTTTGTACCATGTAAGACGGATGGGATGATGAAAGCTTCAATTGAGCAAATCCAAATGCTGATATTTACGGAGATGATCTTTCTGCTTACCAGCTACCTTGACTCTGGTCCATCAAATATATTTCCCTTTCGAACTCCATTATCGGAAGATACCTGGGTTGTTTACTTCAGTGTGTGCAGCATCTAAATGAATATACGCCAACACGAACAAGAATGATGATTCTTTGAGGTGCTTTGATCCATGGACATTCTGCTCGATGTGTGTAACAGAAGTTGAATCAATTAGCTTTGTACTTCCGGCGGCCTATTATGCTTTTATCCATGAAATGCTTGGTCATGTAGAATTACTTTGTTGCCTATGATTCATTTAATTTCAACATTTCGGCACTCAGCACTCCACATATCATCTTCCTGCACTTGGGATTTCTGAGTTTGGGATGCAGCTCTGTGACTATGGACTCCGTTCAGCAATTTCATTCGCAGCGCAACCAGACATCACCAGAATAGCACAAAACTCCAGTAGACATAGCTCACCTTGACTATCATGTCTCGGCATTGACAGGCCCTTTTTTTGATACGAAGTCAGGAAGATAAATAATAGCCTCACACATCAGACTAAGCGAAAAATATATCAAAGACAGGATGAATTAGAAATCTGACTTGCGCTCCAGTCATCCCTCGTGATTGATAGATGGGGTACTCCATAGTACATGCAAAGAGTGTGAATCGTGTAAATTTTTGTATTGTTATTGAAAAATCTCATTTTGAGGATGAAATGTTGAATATGTTTTCTTCAACATATCCATTTCGAAAACTGTCTCTCCACATAATTTTAGTTACGATGTGATCTTAAATAATGCAAAATTATATTCTTGTACAGATTTAAAATCTTACAATCTCAAGTTTAACCAGTAATGCTTTGCTGCAGGAAAGAATACCAACTTCTGATGATCGAATCTATCTTATAATGTAACCCATAATTTATATGGATTTTTCACGATCAAATATTCAAATTTGAGTGTTTCATGGAGATGATTGTCTTAGAAAAATTAATGCCATTGTATTTTCTTGCATCAATGTTTCATTATTTGTCATTATAGTATGACCAAGTCCTTTAGCATTGAGATGCAATTCCGCATCCAAGGTCCATGATAAATAATTTTTTCCACATATCTCAAGTGCAAAGAATTCCAATTTAGCAAGGCTTGTCATGATTTTTTAATAAAATAAAATTTATAATTAATCATAATATTATGTGAATAAAACATACATAACACAATAATATTAATATAAGTTAATAATAAGAAAAAGTAAATCATTATTACAATATACAAAATTACTAATAACAATAAATAGAAGAATAAATCGTTAAGAATTTTAGTCATTCGTTTATTTAGTTCATCATAATGCTCAGAACCCATTTTGTTGGAGATGTTTCGAGTTTGAGACGTATATCTTAAACAATAAAACGAAAATTAAATCTCACCATTTGAAGCAAATACACCAACATAGAATATAAATAAATAGTTTCTCGTCACTCAGAGTAAGCCGCGCCGACGTGTTGAAACTATAAAATTAAAACATAAAAGAAGTAGGTTTCTGCACGGACGATGCTTCGTCCAGCGACGGAAACACACAATTAATTTACGTTGGTTATTATTTAGCAAAAGTTACAAATATAAAGTAAGAATATAAATTTAAAATCAATACCTCATATATCTTCTTGATTTTGATGTCAATTGGTTAGAACCTTGTATTGATAACGTGTTATGAAAGTGATACGAAACTGAAATGGAATTTTTTCTGTTTTTTCTCCCTCTCTCCTTCTCTTATTTTTAACCAAAAAAAAGGATACATTTACAAAGGAGAGGGCACAGTTTTTATAGCCAAAATGGGCGGTCGCGAAATAACATTTTTTTCCCACATGAACAATATCAAGCAATACATGAACAATACATCAACAGTACAAACAGTGCAACCAGTCCTCTCAAAAAATAATAAATGATAAAAATATATATATACAAAAAATTAAGATATAGATAACATTCATATATGTATTACACAACACAATTTATTATCCAAACACGAGTTTCATTCCTATTGATAAAATACAACAACCTCGCCTAACCGTTGACTTTTCCCTACGACAAGAATGTCGCCGTCGCTATCGCCGCTGTACCGCCACCACCACAATTCCGACATCGCGAGTCCTCGGTCACCAAAACCCTCCGACACGATGGACATGACGATATCAATATCTACAATATAAGATCAATATTGAGTATAAAAAAATTCATTACATTATAAATAAATACATATTAATAATACTTAAACACATACAAATTTTATCCTATTCAATCGTTTCTCCAAAATATTGTCCATCATATGGATTGATATTCATCACTTCATTCCACAGTTGAAAACGAACTGCGCAACTATCCGCCCATCCTCGAGCTGCATTGGATGCGTTCTCCCACCACCATCTCGGGATTGGAGGTATAGGATAATGAGGATGTAGAAATAATTGAACAAAGTGATTCTGGACATAGATAATAGCTATTTCACGACGTTCCTGGATTTCAGTCGGAGAGGACCTCAATGACAAATGCGTGAAACAAGCCGAAATATTTGTATCGAATGTATACAATATAATATTATACCTTGAAGCAATAACTATCCCCAAAGACATACAGTCCATCCAGTGCTCCACACCCGCAATATTATCTGTAGTGAGTGCAATAACTTATCTGTAGCACCTTGTTCTTCATATATTATATCATATTGAGCTTTATTTAATATTATCTCTTCCATGAGATCTGTTCGTACTCGAACCCATTCGACTTCACAGCAACAGAGTTGTGTTGCTATTGCTCTGAATCCACAATGACTGTCACCTCGAGCATCGATGATGCGGAAAATATAACGCAGAAAAACTTGTGATAGTCGGTCAATATAAGGAATAAGATTGGGTTGAGTCAAGATTGATGGACCGTCACCTTGTTCCCTTCTTCGTCTTTCTTTTCTTTGTGAAATATCAGATCCCCTAGAAGATATTTCCAAGAATGAAGGAATACGTTTTGAACTGAGCTCCTCTTTACCTGATGGTCGGCCTTTATGTTCTGTGTTATATGAGGGGACAAATACCTGATGCTTTGTAAAATTATGATACCTAATGATGTATTTTTTTCAACGTGTAAAAAGAAATACGATATTATATCTGTTCATAAATTGAGTCACTTATTTGTTTATGCCTTGCAATGTTAATTGATCTTTGGAATGATTTTTGAATTTTTTCAAATTGGATCTTCAGCTCAATTTTTTTGAACGATGTTTACAGTGATGATATTGTATCCTCAAATACAGTTTCAACCTTGAATGTGAAGACTCGGTTCTGTAGAAAGAAAAAAAATTATAAGAAAACTAACGAATTAAAAAAAATTAAATTATATATAAGGATTATACTCATACTTCTGACTTGAATTGCTACCCAAGTGCATGTACTGATTTATCCACGCTGCAACAAAACGTTCTTTATATGACGATAGTCACGTCTTTCAAAGATAGTCAATGACTCGTTGATATTCTTTGAAGTCCTCACATAAGGCATGCCATTTTTTTGATATGATGATTACGTCGATGAATTGATAAGGGAATGCCATGATACTAAAAAATTTTCCCATTGTGTACGAAGAATAGGACTGCATTTCTTCATCACACACTAATTTATGTGCCAAATAAAGAGCATATGATTTGCCATAGAAAAACATATTTCGATGACATTCAGTAACGCCAAATCTCAATCTGTAACAAGCACTGAAAGTAATTCGGCCCTCTTTTCAATCATCCATTTCTTCAAGGTAATTAAAACCTAAATGAGTCGTTCGGTATCTTCACTGCGAAGATACACGAACATAAGAGAATAGGTGTCAAGGGTTGAAGTAATACCGACGACCTCTAATAGTGGTATACGATATTCATTGGTCTTATATGTGACATCAATAATTAAGACAGACGGAAAATTGACAGACAACTCAAAACTGATGGGATGGACCCATACAATTTCCGTGACTTCATTGGTATCAGGATGTGTCCGACAGTCATACAAATATTTTTTATTTTGTAGTTGACTTAAAATCCATTACATGGACGTTAACCCATCTCGTTCAGAATTCTTGTGAGAGAGAATAGCGTTGTATACGCTTTTAACACAAATAGTATTTTTTGGATCTTTTTGTTTCAAAATAGAGATTATTTCTCGTGGAGTAATGCTTTGACTCATTTCGACAACAAATTCAACTTCATGTGGTTTTAACCTAGAAGGATATTCATGCCCTTCGAAATGTTCCGCAAGGTCATGATTATGAAAATCACAAACGACCTTTAACCTTCGCTTGACACCGTCCAGAGATTGTGGTATACCCCGTAACTCAAAAGAACAATCACATTTTTTGGTATCTGTATTTTTTATAGGGATTAACCTTTGATCAGATCTAGTGGAGATTTGTATTTTTCTCCTCTTTTACATCCGATAAAATATTTAGGCAACCTATTGCCTCTTAATCCGTTGAAATTTGTAATTACCACGACCATGTCAGTTTCAAGGCCTACTTTCCGTGTCCAACCTAACATTTCTTTTCTCGTTTCAAAAATCTGTAAAATATGATAGCATAATATATTAGTAAGATATTATAAAATGTAATATTTATTATATGATTATGTATACGGAGTTACAAACCTGATCGACAGTAAATTCTTGTGTATAATCACGACGATTATTACAAACGCCATTTGTATCACAGTGATCATTCCAAATAGATCTATAATCCGAAATGAAGAGCTGAAATTGATCATATTTGTAACGACGTTTATGAAACACACTCTTATTGGTGTTGTTTGAGATAGATGAAATCAAATGAGTTGTGATGAATCAAAATAAAATAAATGAAAATATATATAGAAAAATTGAGTGTAAAGAATATGAAAAAATTGATAAAATCGAAATCTAAAAAATTGATAAGATCAGAATTTGAAAAAACTGACAAGATTGAAATCTGAAAGAATTGAAAAAATATAAAAAAAAATTGACAAAATGGAAATCTGAAAAAGTTGATAAAATCAGAATTTGAAAAAGCTGATAAGATTGAAATCCGAAAAAATTGAAGAAATATGAAAAAATTGACAAAATTGAAATGTAAAAAAGTTGATAAGATCAAAATCTGAAAAAAATACTAATAAGATTGAAATCCGAAAAAATAAAGAGAATAGAATATATTATAATCTGATATATTTCAATATTTTTATGAAATATTTTTTTTATATTCAATATTAATTTTATTTTGTAGATATTAATATATAGAGTTCAAATATATATTTATTTTAAATATTTGATATATATATTTAAAATTATTTATAATTTTAAATATTATAGAAGAAATGAAAAACTGAAATGAAAAAAAAAAGAGTGGGGCCGGGGGGAGTTCGGGGAACCGCTGACTTTTCCCTACGGCGAGAATGTTGCCGCCGCCATCGCTGCTGCACCGCCGCCACCACAATTCCGACACCGCGAGTCCCCGGTCACCAAAACCCTCCGACATGATGGACACGACGAGTGCGACACTAACCACCTATCAATACACACCACATGAAACCCGTGCCCGCACTCCCGCAACACCCTGACCTCTTCCCCCACCACAAACTCCGACAAACAGATCGCGCAATCATCGGATCGGACCTCATCGGCGGAGATGGTGAGTTCGATTCGAGGACTTTCTTGTTGAGGCCGGGCGGCGAGGAAGAGGTGGCGATGGCTCATGGGACGAAGAGAGGCGGCGGATCCAGGCGCATCGGGCGACGTCGAAGAGGCCGAGGACGCAGATCACAGCGCAGAGGAGCGCCGCGAGGATGACCACCAAGTCGTCGGGTTAGGGTTTGACAGCACGGTCGATGTCGGAGATGTCATGGCTCAGGTGGTGTTTAGAGTTAATGAGTTTTGAGCTTCTTGATGAAACGTTGCAAGTGTAATGTGTTCTTGAAATGTTGTGGAGTAATGGTTTTGATAACTTACCTAATATAGTGTCTTGTGGCTTTATCTGATACGGAAAGTGAAGTCCATGCTATTTGGACGGTGTCGTTGTCACGGTGTTAGTGGGCGACGACAGGGCAGGGATCTCGTGGTTGACGTATGTAAGATTACGTTTTAGTGTAGAACCTTTTCTCAATCATGTGACGGATGTTATAACGGATGTTATAACGTATGAAGAAAACTGATAGGGATTACCATTTTCGATGACAGATACTCTTCTTATTTGTGATCGAGATATTTATTTGATTAGTTTGAGTCGTGTAAAAGTCACTCTTCGATTTGAGGTTGTGAGGGAAAGAGATCGTTGCTACTGTTAATTAGCTGCTACAACCATAGGTCCATACTAACCCCGTTTACCAAACGATTACGACAACATAGCTATGACGTTGTCGAGATTGAGGTACATAGCTATGACGTTGTCGAGATTGAGGTACATCACACGAGATGCAGGAACGACACACATTGCCAGATTAAGTCGGCATTTTAGTTAGGTTAGTCTGGGCAAGGATCACAGGACCATTCTCCTAAGTCGTAACAAAAGCAAATACCTCGAAAATAAAGATTGAACTACTACATTAGTCAACTCTTCTCGCATTTCTTGTCAATAAAACTCCCACATCACAGCACATAACACTGGTATAGTACAAGTTCATTAGGCTTGGTAGTTATACCCAAATCAGTACATTAGCAAGTGCCCACTCTCTTTTCGAGTCAATAATGCATCATCGAATCTCCTCCTTTTCGCCTTCTGAGGGTGCTCGTATCTGTGTGACGAGACCGCTCAAAGAATTCGACCAGGAAGGCGACTGCTCAAACCCTTCGTTATCAACAGGACTAGAAAAAGGGCGACATTCTATCTCAAAGCAGACGGAAAAAGAATGTCGAAGATATTCCCCCTTTAACTTGGGTAAAAAGAATCGCAGATCTGCGTAGGAATATCTATGATCTGATTCGTCCTTTATAGGAAGAAGAAGAATCAGCAAAGAGATCCGACAGCGACACGAGCAACATGAGATAGAATAAGATTGTGGTTGCATCTTTGATCGGAAGCTTGAGAACAGAGGAGGGATGGATCTTGAACAGCGATTGGCTCCGCAATGGATAAAGGGAAGCATCTCCTGAAAGCATGAAGGCCCTGGCCCTATCAGAAGAGTCTGAATACCGAAATAAAAGAAAAATGGGGATAAGCCAATAAATCTTCAAGATTACTAATCCTGATAGCATAACCGGCGCACCACCATACAAGCAAAGCTAAACATCAAATCCACATATTCCCGCCAAGTGCATAGAATGGAGAGGGTGAAATGTACGCATAACCACTTTTGAATTCCCCTATCTTTAGGCACAGCTCTACTTCCCCTTGGCCATCACAAACTATATCCTTTTTTACTCGGTAGTTTGTATATATGAACGGCGGAAGCATCACACCAGTCACGAACCAAGCGCCCTAACAGATTGCATATGCTTTACGTGAGGGATCAGCTTTTCTATATAGAGCATGCATGACTGACCCTCTACATGCTCCTCATGTGAATCATAACACATGTTTTATATGACATACAGCAAACAGCTAAATCAACTAGGAACTGGTACCAACTTGTCATATCTGAATCAATACATCATGCTGTTGCCAACAAAAGGGAACTTGATGGATCAATACCCGCTATCCGATATGGTGCTATCTAGCAATATTAAATAACACAATGTAAAGATGCCAAACCTTACGCTTCAAAAAATCAAGAAAGTATTGCTAAGAGCCATCAGCGGTCCAGTTGTTCTTCCTGATTTGCAGATAGGGGACCTGAAATATAAACAAAAATGAAATTGGGAAGAATCTATCAACAGTTGATAAAACGATCAAACAGAAGACAGTATAATCTGCTTTAAAACCCTAGAAACTCTACCATTCACAGAAGAGAACAAACAGGAGGAATAATTTGATGTACACCGCATATCCAAAAGGCCATCTTTTCAGGGCCTTACCTTCTCAACAACTTCATAGCCAAGTTTGATCCTTACATCTTGTTCGGGAAGAAAATTTAAAATGCTCCACGAGAATTCAGCTGCTCCTTTGGACTTCCACTAAATCGATCAAAGAGTAAATAAGCAGCTAACATTAAAAACCAGCTCTAGAATAGGTCAATTCACACCGATAAAACTGGCAAATACAGTAACGAAAAAGGAAAACAAAATTCTCTTTTTGTTGTCATGGGTATGATTCAAAAGGACAGGATAAGATGATATTTGATAACTGCGAGTAGAATTCTCGTTGGAAAAAGCTACTCCCCTCCCCCTAGTTATCTCTTGTCGCTAAAAAATGTCAGTGCCAATCCAAGGGGACAGATGACGTCAACGCTGTGAAGCAGGTAAGGTTGCATTGGATGCAGTGTTCTAATACCTGATGAATTTGCAAGTGAGGCCTTACATCCTACCCAACAGACAGAAGCAAAAAGGTTTTGGAACAGTAGTATTTCAGAAAAGAATTAATTTTTTTTTTTACATGGTAGGGTCAATGGAAACATGGTGTATATCCTTCAAAAAGAAAGAGTGAAAAAAAAAAAAAAAAAAGACATTGAGAGAGAAATCTTAACCAAAGAAACGAACCTCCTTAAATTCCTTATCAACGTCACTGCGTCCCTTGATGTTGAAGTTCAGCAAGCCATTCGCAGTTACAGGAAACGCTTTCTTGCCACGAACACCATATTGGATCTTTCCTTGCTTTCTATGTTGCAACGCCAACCCATGCCTCTCACATAGAACAGCCAACCCAAGACTTGCTGAAATCTGCAGTTAATTACCATCGCACAAATTTAGCATATTATATGGAATTGAAGAAAACAAAGGATGAGCTTCAACATAAGCAGCTTGGAGTAGGACAATATTATGAAAAATTAATCAGAACATACATCAGGAAAGAAGTACCTCAGAGTAGCGTCAAAGAAGCTTGGCGCTCCCCACTCTGTATCTAACTCCCCACGGACCTGACATTGTTGAAATTTAAATCACTTGATGGATGATAATCTAGGAAGAGAAAACATTTTTATGAGTAAAAACGAAATTCAACAATTGAAAACAGGAAAGAAAAATCACAGGCATCAAACAAATTGTAAAAATCATGAGAGCTAAATTAAAGTCACGGAATGAGGGCAGATGACACAAGAAATGCCTACAACAAAGTCACCACTCGAGACTTGTGAAAAGCGAATTCACGAAGACACTATATGTAGCGAGGCCGAGTTCCAAACATATAACAAGCACCAAGCAAAACGAAGTCAATGTCTCCGTATGAATATAAACACAAACAAACACCAACCTGTGGTGTTTATTTAAAGATGAACATGACTAGTTCCTGGCTGAAAAAGCCCAAAAACCCTATCCAATCTTGAATACCAAATCCATTCCACCGTTCAACACCCAATATCATAGTTGTTATTCCGCGAACATATACACCCACAAACACCCATTTGAAATCCAAGAAAAACCACAATCAACAAAACCCCAAATGCAGAATCCCCTAAATGCTCTTCACCACCCCACCACAAAACCCTAACCCCACGAAACCCACCAAAACCAACCAGTCCCCTCCCAAATGAAATCACCCAACACAAAATCACAAAGGGCTTCAAAATCCAGCGTTCAATTCACATAAAAAAGTATGAAAATTTGTACACGAGAAGAAGAGGAGGAGGAGAAGGTGGGAAACCTGCAAGTGAGTGTTGGAGTCAATTGGGTATTTCTCTTTGGCGTGGATTCGAAGAGATTTTGAGTCTCCGCTGAATCGACGTGAGGTCTCCATTTTCTGTGTTCCTGTGCAGAGCAGCCCTCAGGTTGAAGATGCCTGTGTGGATAGAGTATCTCATGATCATAACATATCGATTACATCCAAATTATCCTTCTCGAATTGGTGCTATATAATTAGGGTGATCCGAGGGTTGATATTTTAAGTTGTTATTTGATTCTTATAGTTTATTGATGCACGAGATCGTTCCAACAAGAAATATATCTTGATTAATACATAAATTTAACAAACGGATATTGATGAAAATAAATTAAGTATTTTTTAAAATTGAAATCCACGTGTTTTGATGAATTTATAGAAAGAATTCCCTAACCAAGTTACAGTTTTATGCTAAAATCGATAAAGAACCGGCAGAGAGTCATCCCGAGAAACCAAATCCATGATTCCACCACAATAGTTCACATTCAATTAAGTACAATGGTACCATCATTTTCGTAAAACACAGGAACAACGGTCGGTTTAACTCTACCCAAATGGCAGAAAATCCCTTAACAAATAGGTTGCTGCAAATAGTATACATACAGCAGCAAAGATTTTAAACCTGTCATGCTACCTACCATAGTGACATTTACAGTAAAACGGCCGGAGGCTTTCCCCTCCCAGTAAATCAGGTTGTGTAATGATCAGCAGCAAAATGAACGCATCTTTGTCGCACTAGCGTGATGCATCGTCCCCATGTGGAAGGCATGCGAGCAACAAGAACATTCTCCTAGTAAGCGTCACACTGTATTTCACGGCCAATAATCTAACACAAAATTTAGAACCGCTCAGTCCTTTATCATGATCCTGTCAACAGATCACGAGGAGGCGACAGCTTTTCTTCAAGGTCAACGGTGGCAGTAACTTCCGCTATCTCTTGTTCTTGACCTGGTGTATCAGCTTCTGCATCGCCGCTCTCTCCCAATGTTTGAGTAGGCATGCCTCCTGGTTTTCCCTCATTCTTCTTCTTGGCATTTTTGTGCCACTTTCTCAAAGCCTTGGAGGTTTGCTCGTCAAAGATAGATTGCTTCATGTTCGACCCCATCTGCGATGATTGACAAAACCGCCCACAGAAACAAAATGAGCTTGGAGTAAAACGGGTTTACTATTTGAATAGAGCACAAATAGTGTATTTTTGCACGAGACCTGAGTCACAAGGGCATACAGCGGCAGGGTGATGTAGCTACAAGTGATTTGGACTGTTATCCTGCGCCATTGCAAATAAAAATAGCTTTCTCTCAGAATACCAATATCAAGCATTATCGACACCATATGTCTGACATCTACTGCTTAGAAGGAGAACTAAGCATTGAAACCCAGCTCAAATAAGATGATATGAACTTATGAAGAGCGTTCAAGCTCATGTGGATAGCAGAAATCCCACTGAGGTTTAATGTTCATATCAAGATCAGAGTGTTTGGCTGACATAAAAGTATTATTCCTTCATTCCCGATTTGCTGACTTAGAGAGTTTCTTACCCAAGAGCAACTCTTGCAATAGTGAGAGGAAAGTTACTGTGAAAGCAAGACCTCAGCCCAAATTCATACTGCAAGAACAGATTTTTATCTCATGAAGATAGAAGCAGACACGATATTGCAAGTAAACCGAAAGGGAGCAAAGGTTCAGACATTACCCATATCCAAAAGAAATAAGTGATCTCGAACGCATTCTGAAAAATAAAACAGCAAGCAAGGAACTTGTCAGTGGTACACAACACCCAAATTTCTGACTAATTTAGTGGATTAGGCATAGATATCAGTGACAGAGGCATATTAAAAGGTACCTGAAAGAGTACGTAATGGATCAGATACAGAATCAATTGAGGCCACGAGAGCCAAAAATAACTATCCGAAACTTGAATGAGAGGCATTCCTTGGACGACTGCATGCCTTTCAGTGATCTCAACAGCCATAGCTGCTATAATAGCTTGAAGCTTTGTACCAACAGCTAAGATGACCTGCAAAATAAGCAGAGTCATTTTTTCAAGCCAGCGAAATTTGAGAACAAGGGAGTAACAAAAAAAAAAAAAAAAAACTGATGGACTTTTTAAGATTGCTCCTCACCAGCAGAGGAAGTAATGACAACCAGGTCATGGCCTGCCACGCTGGAAACAACCAACATAAGAGACGAGTAAGCTCTGAAGTACTCAGTAACTTCATAAGACGATTTAGAACAAGAAAAAAACGTGAAAGAAACAAAACTTACTATCAACATTGACAAGCAAAAAGAAGACTGCTGATGCCCACAAGAGAGGACTGCCATTATCATCATAAACAAGACAGCCAAGAAAATTAGCAACATAAGGTAAGAACAAAAAGGAATGGACAAGATCAGATTTGCAGGAAGCTCGTTAGGGCCGTAGTTCTATACCTGATACCGACGACTACCTTAAAATCATCTTCTAGAGATCTTTTGATATATTTCTGGAAATCAAATTTGCTTCCAGGGGCTAAGTGAACCTGCAAGAAAAGAGCAAACTAAATTAGTATGTAAATTGTTATGTGTAGAATCCAATGAACATCTTCATTTCTGATCATGAGTCTTACGTTAATAAATCCATGGCGCAGGGTTAGGTAGTCAGATCTACGAACAGACCTGAAGAATTGGCGGAAGAAGCATGTCTGTAAAAACTCAGAGAACATTAGCTACGGTTGCAGGAAACAGCATAGGAATTGCAAGGGAAAAATCAGCAAAATGCATTTCGCTTCAATTTATCAAAGCTAGTAGAATTACAATAGAGCGAGAGTAGAATCAGGTGTGTATAGCTTACAATATAAAAGAGGAAAGGTGTTTTAATCCAAAAACTGGCGTTTTCTCTGACAAAAGACGTCTCATGAGTAAGCCTGAACCTAGCAGGATCTGCATGATTTGCAAAAACCTCACTCAATTTCGAAGTCCAACAAGACAAAGCATAAACTATGATCAATGAAAAAATGCATATATAGCTAGGAGTAGGACGTAAAGCGGATAATATAAACAATTTAACTAGTATTTACTGAAATCAACGAAATTTTAATGCCTTAAGATTTATTCAACTCCAATCTATACTTGAAGCTCCCAGAAGAGCAGACCAATAAATTATCTCCAGAAGGAAAAACGCAGGACAAGTCTACGAAATCCAAAAGGCCAATATGGGTGGCTGCACCCTCTTACCTCTAGTAGCCTCTTCACGAGATAACACCTCCCGTTCCCAGTCTTTCCACTCACGTATCTGCATTAAGAGAACCAAAAATTAGCATGTACCGACAAATCAGTCCCATAAATTTACTAAAAGAACATGATAAATTGCCTGATCCTTCAAGCTAATGGAATGCCAAAACTTGAAACGTTTACCCGTTACTGTACAACACAAAGGCGCTTTAAAGCTTCATGATTAGACCCACCTTTAGTCTTCCAAGCATCATTGTTATAGCACTGTAGATGACATGAAACACAGCCAAGAAGAATATGAAGATGTGTAACTGATGCAATCCATGGACAGATATAAGCGGTAATTGTCCCTGTTGCAGAAGAAAAACATCAAGAGTTGGTAAATTCATTAGAAATGAGATTCTTTAATACCTTATGCACAGCAAGAAAGAGGTATTTAAGCACAGTAGCAGCTAAAAAAAATCTCAGAAACTCATTAGAAATAAGATTCTTCTATACTTTTTTTCTAAAAATGTCCCAACTCCCTGCACATAACGATCCTCTGCAGACTAGGTTTTAAGATATTGCCTAGAACCCAATCACCTACTTGAAAAATAAAGTTACCAGACATGGCTGCCAGATTACTTGGACTGCTTGGTAATCAAAATGGTAACCTCCACTAGAAAGTGAATTTCCTGGAATGAGCAACAGTTTTACACTTTTTTATCCTTTCATATGAGTTTTAATCATTACGCCGTATTTACCATACATAAACTACTGTAAAACCTAAAATCTCATGGTGGACTACTTACAGCCTTGCAGCCAGCAGGTGGACTGTCAGCAGAGAGGACCCTATGTTCATTCCACAAAAGCCTTCTGTGATGCTCGCCCTCATGGACTTCTGCACTAGGCTCGAGATGAGCTGAATCTGTAGAATGAGAGACCCTTTGGCACGGCAGCATAGTTGAGGCAAGTTCTTCCCGGATGCAAATATTGGATATGAAATTTTGGCCAAATGTCAGAAGCAAAGAAATGAATCCTAGAACCATAAGCTCTGTTTAAAAAAAAAAAAAACATATGGAGAACAAAAAAAAGTCAAGTCTTGAGCAAATAAATTTTCTTACATCATCATTTAAAAGTTTGAACTCTCAAAACAAGATTTTTTTCAAGTTCGACTTCTTCAACTTTTTGTCTTCTTACCGCCTTTAATCTTTTCAAGGGCTTCAAAGAGAGCTTTCTTGCGCTTTTCTTGAAAATACTGGATCACAAATTAAAAAGAAAAAAGAAAAAAAAGAATATAAGAGCAGATTTAGTACTGATGAATACCAATACAAATAAAGAATGTTTTGCATAAGTAAACAGTAAGCAATTAGTCCCATGCACATTCTTCTCCATTCAAACAAGTCTAGGTTTTATTTGGCAGCATATAGATTTTATTACTCCAGCTTCAAGAATAAAGAGTAGATCCCATGGTCATTTCACTTCCACCTCTGAACTGGTATCTCCATAAGTTCCATACTTCCATACAATATTTCAGCTAGGATTGACTACGTAGACTGCAAAACTCGAAAGACAGATATGACGAGACTGTGGACTCAACATTATTGCCTCCAGATTCTTGGAACAAAAAAGAACGAAGAAATGCACTTTGCTAGAGAACTGGTAGAGATGGAGAGTCAATGAAACAAGTCGCATCATAAAACAGTGAAGGTTCATCGTTCAACCTTAAACTTCCAAAGACATTTGGAAAAGAATTGTTGGACTTTCTCTAAAATAAACCACGAAGGTGAGAAGATATAGGCAACACAACCATGTCGAACAAAGACTGAGACTATGCCTCAACTGGCACCAGGATGAAAAAACATACAAATGAATTATGCTCCATAAGCAGAGTTAGCAAATAGGCGCACACATCCGACAAAGACACCAATAAAGCCATCTCATGATCAACATGGTTGCAATTTACAAATTATATAACAAATAGGTGCAAATCTGTTGTTCGATGGCACCATTGCATTGCAGGCAGTTCAAGATGACGAATCCTTGAATCAACCCCATGACATTCGATGTCGCAAGATAAAATGATAAACACAACTTCTTTTCCCTATCTATGAAAATCAAAGCTCTTATGCTCTTAACCTCACCTCACCAACATGATGAAGAACCTTCTCCAATGCAATAGAAATAACAACAATAACAGCACAAACCGCTGCAACAGCCCACGTCGGCGTCTGATCAAGCTCTCTACCACCACCAGCACCTCCTCCCATTTTCCACCCCTTCTATTCACAAACTCGCATTCAACACCCACCACAAAATATCCAAATTTCTTAAATCCCTGTTTTGATCAACAAAAAGCCACATTCAACACCAACCCAGATACCCAAAATTCTATGCCTTTAACAATCCAACCTCAAATCCCAACTCAACCCACTAATCAAAATTCAAAACCAAGTCTTGATTTTACCCCATTTCACCCCATACCATATAATTTGTCCCATAATGGTGATGGAAATTCAGATATTGGAAAGCGTTTGGAGGAGAATGAATATGTTTAGGATGAAAGAAGCGAAATTTGACGGTGTTACTGCGAGGAATCCAAGTGGGTCCACGAATGATTAATCGAGTTTTGGGTTTCATTTTTTTCCTTGTTCGAGAACAAGTAGTAACATTCACCATCCAAAATGACCCAAAAACAAGGGCTTGAATTGGAGGCTAGGAAACGTATGCAGGAAAGGAGAGAGAGAGAGGAGAACAAGGGCAAAATTGAAGGAGCATGAAAGGAGAAATTGAGCCAAAAAAATGCAAAACGCCGTTGCCGGGGATCGAACCCGGGTCACCCGCGTGACAGGCGGGAATACTCACCACTATACTACAACGAC